>JAOVVI020014342.1:0-11541 GCA_028571085.2 Nepenthes alata | reverse complement strand
TTATTTAAAAATTTCTTTTTATCGGCAGGAAAGCCATGGAGTAGTGACCCTTCCCATTTGGATAATTTGATTTAACCTTAGAATATATTCAAACGTCATCATATATCTGACAAATTTGAGAAATACATCCAAAATTACGGGTGACAAAACATAGTGAGTAACCTCATTTATGGGTACAGAATACTTGGATTTTGGCCTAAGGTTATCGGGATTATGTGTAACCCTTTTTCAAATTAGTTTTTAAATTGCCAGAACCCAAATTTGGTGAATAATTTATATTTCTGTATTGATTGATGTTGTATTTTGATTGGATTTAGATTTTGGACTCGAATTTGAGATTCACCGATTTTGCCTTCAGTAGGACCTTGATATGTCTCGTACAATGATTTTGATTTTATATTTTGATCCGAACATTTAGAATATCTATCGCGATACTATTTTAGATTCTGCACACGCTATTGGATCATCCAACTATCAGATTTTGTTTCAAATCACAAGCTGATCAGGTATTGGACTTGGATTTAAATTTAGACTCGAATTGGACATCGGTTTTGGAATTGATTCGAATCACATATATTTTGTTTATATACATATGCGTCATAATAAAGACTGTTTTTAAAATTTGGACATTTATTTTGGATTTAGATATTTATTTTGGTGTACGAAACTACCATTGAATTTTGGACTTTAGATTTTAAATTTTTATTGAATTTATTTTATCGAAGATTTAGATTTATTCTGTAAATTGGTTAAATTTTTATCCATTTGACATCTCATCTGATTCATTGGACTCATTTTGTCTAAATATAATACTTGTTGGGTATTTGGATCATTATTCTATTTTGACCATTCATAATAGAAGGTTCGAATGTACTGTAGAAGTTAGGATGTGATCTGTCAGACATTCGTCCAATTTGGAGAGTTTTAGTTTGTTATGATTTAAATTGAAAATTAATATGATTGTATTATAAAAATTGATCGGATATAGGTCAGTTGTTATATTTTTAAATCATTTGGGGTATTTTGATTATATCTGATTCATGATTTTGGTTAATTTATTACTTTTCTTACGATGATTGTAGAGCAGGTCGAATTTATGTCATTTGACCAGTTATCCGATGAGATTTTGAGAGGAATTTGGCTTGTCAGGTCTTATGTATTTGGTTTTGTCACACCCAAAATTTTACGACTTAGTATTATTTATTAGATTTAATTAAAATTTTTAAATTTTAAAAATTATAACTAATTATTTAAATTGATCTATTTAATCCAAGTTCGTAATATAAATGGTCTCATTTTCTCTCATCTATTGATTATTATTTTCTATTTGTGCCAACATACGCCTGTTTGAACAATAAACATAATACTAATCGCTATTAAGTGGAAAAGACTTAAATAGTGGCGTCAAGATGGGTAGGTATGGCAACAAAGTCCAATTGAACAATATAAAGACGAACAACAGTTCTTCTAACAATATCAGATAAGTATTAATATATTTTCTATATATGAATATATTAAGATATGGCTCACAATATAATTAATTTGATCTAATTTTAATATTCTAAAATATTTTAAAAAATAAACAATGAGCATAATATTTAAAGAAATAAAAAAATTACAATTGTTTTGATAAAATTTAACATTATAATAATATTTTTACCAGAATTAAGAAAATTAAATGTGATTATCTATGGCTGGCCCATCACTTTTCTTGCCTAGCCACCGCACTAAAGGTCGGGTGGGGCCAGTGTAATGACCAAGTGCAATATCCCACGTTTCTCGCAAAGTTGCCCCTCCATTTTATCTATAAATTGAGGGTGGCCTCAACCTTCTCCACCACCCCCACCACCACCGCCATCGCCGCCGCAATCACCGCCCACTAGCGATGAAGGCTGGAGTGAGTTATCTTGCATTCTGCTTTGCCGTGGCCGTGGCATCCACGATGCTATTAGAGGAAGCGGTCCTAGCCCATGCAGTGACATGCAATCCATCTGCACTAAGCCCCTGCGCGGCGGCACTTCTGCCGGCGGTTCCCCCTTCCACCACTTGCTGTGTCAGACTGAGGGAGCAGACGCCATGCCTTTGCGGCTACTACAGGAGCCCGAGCTTGCAGCGGTATATGGGCGGTAATGGTCCCAGGAAGATCGCCGCCGCCTGCGGTGTTACTATCACGTGCTAGAGATCTAATAAAAATGAAACTCACCTGATCGCTATGGAGTTTGTGAATAGCTACTGCTGAGCTATCTCCAATTCCAAATACTATACGCTATTCTTTTTAGTCCCTGTGTCTTTTGTTATGTGATTGCTATCATTTTCTATGCATACCAGATTACTTAAATAAAAAGGACTTTAGATTTTAATTATAGTGATACATAATTGGAAAGTTTATCATTTTAAAGGAGTGGGAGGTTTAATTTCATTTAGTAATAACCGTTAGATATTAATCGAACGATTATATTATTTTTTAAAGAATAATTTATTAAAAAAAAATAGATGAAGATGGATTGTTACATTTTGTTTTTTTTTTTTATAATTACAGAATGGATTCTTATTTTATAAAAAAAATGAGAAAATTTAAATTAAAAAAGGTATAATAATAGTAATTATATAACTAACTTAAATTGAAAAATATTAATCATTTACTTTAAAAAAATATTATATAATATCCTAATAAATACTAATATATTGATTTTTTTTTAGTTTTGTAATCAAGTGTTCTATTAAAAATCAGATTGATTAACTGAGATATTTTACTTATATGAGTTTTTTTTAAATATTTTCATGTCGATTGTGACTTGGGAGAATTTAATTAGAAGCCAGATAGCAGTCATTTTGTTGATAAAATAATGGACAAAAAGGATATTTTTTAATTGAATTTTTTATTGAAACATATGCAGATGAGGTAATTACTTGTGGAGAAATACGAATTTTATTCTCAAATTTTCTCCTTTTCTAATTTTATTCTTAGTTTTATTTTTGGTTTTCAATTTTTTTTTTTTACTTTTATTTTAATGTAATCTTATATCAAGCCAAATGGACTGCTTTTTGGGAATATTAGTATGTTGCCTTCTTAGATTTGGAGTCTCTGTGATGTTCGAAATGGAAGCTGGCTTGAATCTAATTTATTTTTTTTTTTTTGGGTACTATAAGTTTTAAATTATTATTTTTAATTATATAAATAATTTTTATAAAAAAAAATAACAGTTATAGAATTGTGAATAATTTTGGTATTATTCCCATTAACTATATTTAGGAGGGGCAGATCCATAATTTTTCAAATATCTTTTTATGTGTTACGCACTTTGTATACAAAATTATAATTTAGAACATGTATTTGAAATATTAGATATATTAAATTTCACATATATTTATAATTTTTTTTATCATTCTATTTATTTTATATACTATTTGCATATTGTACATAGCTAGTTATTATACGGAGTCGAGTTTTCAAGGTGATATAACCGTCTATCGACTATAGTGTATAAGGCGGCCGTCTTCTTGATCCGCTTCTTAGTTTCGTTCGCGTTATCTGGCAGTGCTCTATCCGTCAGATATCTCTAGCATGACGTCATCCAATTTTCGGTATCGAAGACTTGTATTGCCTTCTGTCCCTTTATATTGGGAGTGCTCAAGGCTTCCCTCATATCCTTTGAGTATTGTTCTGAATTTTTAACCGCCACTCTAATAAGTTTGTCGGCCTTTTAGTTCTTAGTTTTGGGGATATGGATTAGGTTTAGTTTGTCAAATCTCTGGATGGTGTCCTTTGCCTTGGCCAGGTATTTACCCACGAGAAGGTTGCATGCCTCAAACTCTCATATATCTTATTTATGACAAGCCCTAAGTCACTCTAGACGGTTAGCCGCCTAATTGAACACTCTTTGGCTAGTCACAATCCGGCTAATAGGGTATCTTACTCGATAATGTTGTTGGTAGCCGAAAAATCATGTTTAAGGAAATATTTCACCACAAACCCGTTTGGGGTCTTTAGGACCACTTTATCACCGCTGCCCGAGTTGGTAGACGATTCGTTCACGTTGAGGACCTATTCTTACTCTTCTGGGTGATGATCCGCGTCCTCAGTGGGGTTCTCATCAACAATTTGGGTTATTGTATTGACAATGAAGTCGGCTACGGTCTGCCCATTGATGGTTGACTTAGGCTGAAATTTCATGTCGAGTTTTCTCAACTCGATGGTCCACTTGACAAACCGTCTGATAATGTCAGGTTTCTGGAAGATATTCTTCAGTGGATGGTCAGTCAGAATGGCCACGCGATGAGTCTGGAAATAGGGCCTCAGCTTCTGGGTTGAGAAGACAAGTGTCAAAGTAAGCTTCTCAGTGCGCGGGTAGAGTGTCTCAACGCCGATCAATGTTTTACTCATATAGTAGACCGACCGCTGATAGTCGGAGTCTTGATGTATGAGGATAGAGTTAAGACTCACAGCTGATACTGTCAGGTAGAGGTACAACTTTTCTCCGTCTCTAGGTGGCGTTAGTAACGGTGGACTGGTCAAGTACTGTTTCAACTCATCGAAGGTTACTTGGCACTCCATAGTCCACTAAAAATCATTTGCTTTAGTCTCCCTTAGAGCCTTGAAGAAAGGCTGATATTTATCCCACAACTTTACCAATAAGCGGGATAGTGTTACCAGTCGTCCGGTTAGCCTCTGGACATCATTAACGCTCTGTGGCAGAGACATGTTCGTGAGGGATTTTATCTTCTCGGGATTTGCTTCGATCCCTCATTGAGAGATAATGAAACCCAAGAACTTCCCTGAGAAAACTCGGAAGACACACCTTGAAGTATTCAATTTTATCTACTGTGTGTGGAGTACCTCAAAAGATTTAACCAGATTGCGAATATAGTCGCTGGTGGTCTTATTATTGACTAGCATGTCGTCAATGTACACTTTCATATTGCAGCCGTTCTACTTCTCGAACATTTTGTTCACGAGCCTTTGATAAGTGGCACTTCATTCTTTCGACTGAAAGGTATAACCTTTTAGTAGTAGGTGCCTTTGTCAGTCTTGAACGAAGTGTGCTCCTCGTCCTCTAAGCTCATCCGGATCTGGTTATAACCCGAGTGTCCGTCCATGAAACTCAACAGCTCGTGTCCAGAAGTCGAGTCCACCAACAAGTATTCCTAAATAAAGGGAAGCTGTCATTTGGAAAATCTTCATTGACGTCGGTAAAGCCAATGCACATCCATTATTTTTCATTATTTTTCTTTACCAGGACAACGTTGGAGAGCCAATCTGGGTATTAGGCTTCTCAGTTGAAGCCGACGTCCAGTAGCTTCTTTAACTTTTCCCGGATGGCTACGAGCTTTTTCACGAAGTGATTCATTTGCTTCTACCTGACAGACATACAGCCGGGATCAAAATCAAATTTGTTGGCCATTACTCCGACCAAAATTTCAAACATGTTAACGGGTTTTTATACGAAGATATTCATGTTTTGTCTCAAGAACGCTATCAGCTCATCACGCAGGAGTCTGGTAAGTGAGCCTCCAATATGTACACACCTCTCCGGGTCCTCCTAATTCAGTCACATGAGATTAGTGGCCTCTTCAGATTGCGCATGCTGTAAGGTTTCTTCGTCTCGATGGTCTAACTCTCCTATAGGCCTTCCGCCACCGCTTGGGGTAATTTGAGACACGTAATATGTCTGTCTAGTTACTTGATCACCCAACACTTCACCGATATTGCATGCAGTTAAAAAATTTTATTTTCAAATGCGATATTGAGGTGACGGCTCCAAACGCTATTAGGTACGGCTGGCCTAGAATAACGTTGTATACGGGAGGGTAGGCCAACAATTAAGAAGGTGAGTATATGACTCACCGTTCTGGGGTACGTTTCCAGGGTGACCTCCAATTGTATCGTTCCTTGGACAATTACAAGTTCATTGTCTAGGCCATACAATGGCATTTTGGTAGGTTTTAGTTGATTCTTTTTAAGTTCAAGTTTAAATAAGCTATCGAGATAAATCAAATCATTTGAATTTTTATTATCAATAAAAACTCGTTTTAATTGGTAGTCTACGATATCGTCTGAAATGAGTGTAGATATAATAAGGAAATTGGTGTGTGGAAAAATTACACGAGTCATGTCACTATCATTAAAGCTAATGACATTCTCTTCCACTCTCTGCTTCTTATGCCCGACTTGTCGCTCTTTAAGATTTTCTTGGGTGTTGGGCGGTAGGATTGTGATCATGTTGATCACTCCAATCATGACCCAAATTTGTGACTTGGACGGATCTGGTCCTTCCTTGCCTGAGGTGCCAAAATTTTGCCTAGGGTTGCCGATAAACCTAGGGAGATGAACCTTCCGGATGAGCTCCTCAAACTCCCACTAGAGTGTCTTATAATCCTTCGTGGTGTGTCTCAAAAATCGATGAAAATTACAATATTTTGCTAAATTTTCTCCCACCGGGTTCTTCAATGTCTTTGGTCACTTGAGAAATTTCTCCCAATGGATCTATATGAGGACAATGGACCATGTGTCGATTAGAGGAGTCAGGTTGATCGGCCTGTACTCCTTACGGTTTAATGCTTCGGTCTTGTGCTGTTTCCTGCAGGGATTGTCACCGCTATCATTCTTCCTCTTTTATTCGGTTGGGAAAGAGTGAGTCTGGTCGGTCATCTCAGGATGCCACACCTCATAGGCTTCTTCGACGACTGCATTGGCCCAAGTGATAGACTATGCCTCTCGAAAGGTTTATGGGTTCTTATGGGCGAGGTGCCTAAAGAAGTCACCATGAACCAAGACAAAAGTAAAATTGTCAAACTTTATCTCCTCGGTAATCTTGGGAATCCTTCTAGCCTCTGCTGCAAAGTGCTCTAGGAACTTTCTCAGGGTTTCTCCCTGTCTCAGCTTGATGTGGAAGAGATGTCATGGTTATTTCTCTTCCCGACGATTGGAAGCGTATTATGCCAAGAAGAGATTAGTGAGTCTATGGAAGCTCCACATTGAGTTCTATGGGAGTCAGTGAAATTAGATCCACGCATCTCCCTTCAAGGTGAGAGGAAAGCAATGATAGATTACCGCATCCTCCAAACCCTGGAGATTCAGATGGGTGCAGAAGTGATCCATGGGATTAGCGCTCCCATCGTAAGAATTCAGTGCTGGCATTTTAAACTTAGCCAGCAATGGACGGTTCAAGATCTCAGCAGTGAAGGGAGATCTCTCCAAATCAGTGGCACATTCATTGTCATCTTTGAACACACGGTTTCAGATCTTTTCAACTTTTGCCTCCACTCGAGATGCGTTCCGAGATTTCTTAGAGTTGAGATATGTCATCAACTTTGCTCTTTTGGTAGTGCGGCATGTAACCAACCGGCTACTACCGCTAATGGGTTGGACGATCCTGGAGGCTTCCTCTTGAGCTTGAGGCCTGAGCTCTTCCCAAAAGTATTGGGGATTCCTCCTCTTTGGGCACTCATTCGGAGTCCCACGGCCCAAGCGCCCATCGAGCCTTGGATGGCTCTACACGTTGGACGCCTCCGAAGCATGAGAGTTGTCTGACCTCGCAGCCTTCTTGGCTAACTTCGTCTTCCTCTGGTCTCCTCTCCTGGAAGTCGAAACGGGAACTGAGGAGGGCGGAGCCCCCTACTTCTTCTTACCGTGACGGGTGCAGAGTATCTTCACCATTCTGGACATATTGCTCATCTATTTTGTTAGATTGTAAAAAAATGATGCGGGTGCCCCTTCGTTCAGGTTACTAGCAGAGTAGTTTTGGTCACGGGAGTCAATATCTCTTGCGGAAACGCAAGTATGGACTATGATATTCACCATTTTAACTGATGAAAGTGGTTTTAAAGATGAAAATTGTTGGCTTTCTGTTAGCTTTCCATAGACGATGCCAATAATGCATCCCGAATTAAAATTTTGAATAGATTTGGGTCGAGCTATTTGTCAGATTCTGATTCGGTCCATTGAGTCTCAGATCCTGCACACCATAACTTCAAGCAAGAGGTCAGGTAACGGTGGTGTTTGATCCTATCAAAAATACTCTGACGTTCAAATCAGTAATTAGCCTTCTGAAGACAAGAAGATAGATGCTAATGATGCAGTATGAATGCTTATGAGTGTTTGAAGATGTTAGTGAAAGTGCACTCGTAGAGAGAATGACTTTGTTATAATTACTCGTGAGGAGCAGACTCTCTAAGTATTGAGTTTGTTGGGAACTAGTAGTAGAGAGAGAGAGCGTAGGGATGCTCGACTGTCTGAGAGCTTTGAGATTGTTTGAGAGCTTTTGTGAGCAAGAGAAAGCATATCTTTGAAGGGAGCTTCCATGTCCTTTTATAGCCAAGGACCCTCGGTTGCCTTTCTTATGCAGCGAGGCTGGATGCCCGCCTGATGTGGTGGATCGTTGTCTTCCTTGCATTGGCATGAGCGTCATTCCTGGCTGTAACAATCAAGGAGGCTGATCTTATTCCTTCCACATTTTGTAACCGTTAGGGTTTTCACCAGATCGTGCGTGAATTCTGTCGCCTTTCTTTCAGGATGTACTTTAATTCTGGAGGTGACCATTACAGTGAAGATTGCCTTCTTTGAAGATGTAAAAAATTAGGATAGATGACAATGTGGCTTGAAGGACATGTGGACCAATTTAGGCTTGGGCCGCATGCGTCCTTGATCTCAACTTGTTTACTTGCTGCTTCTCCGATTAATGGAAGCGTTGACTGTCCTGGGCCCAAATAGGCTGCCATGATATTGGGACTTTACCAACCCATTTGCCTCTCATTTGGTCAACGACAATGTTGACTGTCTAAGTAGAAATGGGTCGCTAAAGATTTCGATCGTTTCCTTCTTTGTGGATCAGCCCATTACTGGCGTCTCCATCGATTATTATTTTCTCGTACATTTTACTTCCTATTCTATGCAATATTTCCACTTAGATAATTTTAATTTTAATTGTATGTTTACAATATTTATTAATATATATGAGATATTATTATTATTAATTGATATAATTCTCATTTATTTTAATTTTTATATATAAGAAAATAAATTCAACAAATGCTCTTTAAACTAATAAGCTTAAGGTTGTAAACCACATAAACCAATCCAACTTAAAAAAAATATTTTAAATAAAAAAGCTATAAATATAATTTATTGATTCCATTAAAATTTCAATGGTCAGATAAATTTTTCATCCATTGCTATGACTCAGCTTTTTTATAGAGGATTAATTAATCATTTACATTTTATTTAAAAATAACTTAAATAATTTTAAGTTCACTTTATTAAAAATAGTAAAATTATAAAAAAAAATAATTATTGATAATGATAAAAAATCCTTTGTTGGATCCTGCCAATAGTGTCTGTGTAAAAATCCTTTTATGGATTTCAAAATTTAATTCTTATTATTTTTATTATCATATTATTTATTAAATTAATATATAGAGATATTAACTTATCAACCTGAATCCATAAATTTAAAATATTTAATTTATTTAAATAACCCATAAAATTAGTCTATGGATTTGTACCGGTCATGCAGAATAAAAAATGAATTTCATACAAATTTCAATATCTGAAGTAGACTTGGATTGGCCTGCCTGAATCTTCTTCTTTTCTTCTTATATTTTTATTTTTATTTTTATTTTTTAATTTTTTGGTCATTCTTTCACATTAGATTAATTTGTTCAAATAAATATACTTATATTCAATATTTAAAATTGTTGGGTCCTGTGCCAAGGCCCATGATCGACGAAGGCCCACCCCACTACGCAGGAAGCCCACATGAAACCTAGCTGGCGGTAAAAGATAAAAACTCTGCGGCACATTAATGAGCTACCAGAAGCGGGAAACGAGTCAGCAAATGAGAGCGCGGTCAAACCTGCATCCGTGGCTCAAGCGGCTGCTCGTTGGCAGCTGGACAATCCCCGTTCGAAGGAAAATCAGACGTGCACGGCAGCTCCAAGGAGCCTGCCAGCCACCGCAACACGACAGCCGAGATGACCGGCGCACCACGACCGCGACAAGCGGCCACAGAGCCCGAGCAACGGGCATTCGCACGCCCAGCGTCCACCATGAAGGAGCCTATAAAAGCTCCATTCCCCATCTAAGTAAGGGGTTCCAGACTTTCGAACTCTCGACCGATTTGGACTCTAAGACTCTCAAGCTACCTCCCAACTCTCGTAAATATTTCTCGGAAGTACAAGGAGACAAAAACGGATTCTGAATGACCTTGGACCTTTGAGTCTAGCGCAAGTCCTTATCTCTGACATCCGAATCCCTTCGTCTTCTCAGGCAACGGGAGTTAGCCACTCATTGCGGTGTACTAAGGAAGTCTGGGCTTCCATACCTGCTCATTGCAATTCCCACTCCAAAGTATAAGCATACTCACGCATCATCAGCAATCATCCTCACATCGCCGAGAGCGAGTGTGACGTCTCCGTTTATTGTGGGAGCTTGCTACCTTGAGCGTCGGAATGGCCGTGGTGGGAGAAATCCCGCTGGACCCCTGACCTCTTGTTTGTTGATTATGTTGTGCAGGTTTCAGGTTAAGAGTTACGAAAAGCGGACCCTCGTCCTGACGCTACCACGTGCTTAGAAATCTGAAGGCTCCCTAATCCGTACGACAACTGCGGACCTAGAGATACAACATTGGCGCCGTTTGTGGAAATCTGAGAAAAAGTCTAGTGTCATTTTCCTACTCTCTTCCTCGAACAAAAGAAAATGGGGAACACTAGGGCACAGGCTAGCGCTCCAGTGATGGACGTGGCCACCCAAAATGAAGATCCTCCTGTCGAAAGCCAAGGGGACGCCCACCTAGAGCCCAACGTTCACCGTCTGGCCGTGGACGTGGGCGATATCAAGCTGGTCCTCCACTTCCTGTGCAAGCACACAGGAACTCCTTGGCCAGGGGCTGCCCCTCCAGCATCTCAGGCCTCCTCCTCCAAGAGAGCGAGGCGTCGTGCGACAGCCCACCGAGGACGATCCGACAAGCCTAAAAACGCTGCGGCCCAGGCAGCCCCCAGCGGAGTCGGCCCTCACGAAGCAGAAAGCCACCCGAACCGCAGTGAGCGGGGGAACAACCCTGAGCGGCGTAACCCCCGCAACTCGTGCGGCCACGGGAGGCAGACCACGGAGGGCTCCAACAACGAGCCTTGAGTTGTATTTTACTCACTCTAGATGAGTGTGAGTTGTATCCGATGAGGCAGGGTCAAGGATTTGAGTCAGCTAGGATCGAAAATGTGGAAGATGACATTATTGACTTAGTTATGTAGTTTTGTACCCTCTCATGGAATATCTTGTATTTCTGATGGAGTATTATTGGGCAGACACTACCTAAAGATATTAAATATTACCCCTTATATTTTTTATATGGCTCTTTAATGTTCTGTATCTTTAAAACTTTTACACGAATAATCTATTTTTATATATTTTACAAGCTGTTGCGTTCCGGATTTTTAGGGTCCGGGCAACATAAAATGAATGCAAGATGAATGAGTATGAGTGAAAGAGAAAGAGATTTGCACACGGATTTTTACGTGGAAACCTTCTCTTCAATGAGAAGGGAAAAC
>JAOVVI020014341.1:0-11541 GCA_028571085.2 Nepenthes alata | reverse complement strand
AAGCACGTTGTATGCCTTAGGTTTTTTCGAGTATCAGTAGAGAATAGAGAATCGTCCGTCTCTCTGTGAGTGTTCAAGTTTTTTGTGCGTCAAAGTTCACGTCCCTGGAATGAGAATTCTATGGCTTATTTACAGCTGATAAGGTGATCTCCCTCCTTTGGAAGGAGTGATACCTTGCGTGATTCTTAGTTGGCTTGCCTTTTAGAGTTGATGTCCGTTGCTAAACAGAAAGTGGTAGTTACCTTCACGGCGGTCAGTAGCTTTCCAAACTGTTCACATTCCTTATGTGGATATTATCGTTGGAGAGCCCCAGTTGGCAGGGAATTGACAAAATCTGGCGCCTTCCTTACGTGAAGGGCGCCGATTTTGTCAATGTCCATTTCGGGAGCCAGCTGGAATTGTGAAATTTGCTGGGAGAGCAGTTACTGGCCGTCTGATAGATCGTGGGCTCAAATGGGCCAGATCCATGACTGTTGAAAAAATCACTGTTGGGCCCAAGCTACAGTACGCAGATGGTCAACGCTTGAGTTGACCGTTTGGGTGATAGTTAGCCCCCTGGACGATCAATGTCAGCGTTGACCGTCTTGGGCCTTTCAGCACTTGGGCTTGTTCTCAAACTGGGCCTGTTGACGAGTTGACCGTCCGTTTGGGCATACGTTGACTTTGGGCCAGCCCATTATTGATATACCCATCACATTTAATGTAATTCAAACATAAAAAAGATATCCTTTTACTCTTTTTTTTTTCTTTATATTTTTCTAAAACTAAATACACTCTAATAGAAATATCGAGGAGGGAATTCTCATGGTTGCACTGGTTTAGAATTGGTTGAAAAATGAGGTAATTGTATGGTGATAATTATGCTGAAAATTAACATTCCACGATATATTTTATATGATTATTTGATATAGAAATTTCAACACATGATTGATTAATAATATTTATTAAAGTGTATTGATTTATAGTGATTCTTAACTGTCTATATCAATTTATAATTTATTGTAATAAAATACGTATTGGGTAGTCTTGTTCGAACTTAAATACTAAGCTCATCAAATTAATGGCCCATAGTGTTTTTTTGTGTATAATTTAGACTCTTGCTAATAATATAAGTTTGACCATCAACGAAACACTACTTTTAGTAATGATTAATTTTGTAAATTATCAACTATTTTAATTGTTGGATGTCACAATTGAAAGACTTAGAAGACTTGTTCAAAATTTCAAGGCCTATATACGTTTACCATTCAAGATTTATTTGTGCCACCTTATAGACCAAATGACCCATAAATATTTGATTTTATATACATCATAATTTGAGTATTCTCTTATATTCATAGTAGATTTAGTTTTATCTGTTTTATTTATAACAATAAACTCTTGATAGTAATAATTATATAAGGTGCTCAATTTGAGACGAAAATTATTTTTTTATAGACGGATTAGACCAACTAAATGCACTACAGACTAGACATTCACATGTTATGGAAGAACCATGCTCTACCAAGCTAGTGAAGATCAATTTCGGACAAAATCTAATTAGTGTGACGTTTGTTTCAACTCTGAGCCACGAGCTTCTGGCATGCATAGCTTAATGGTTCTAGGTTACATTAGCCCTAAAAGTAAATAATTTTGGTTAAATAAATTAAAGGGTAAGCTTAGGGTTATCAACAAGATTGCTTTATTAACGAGTTTAAGTAACAAAATATTTCATGATCTATTTTGAAATTTGATAGAGAATAGTTGATATATTTTACTAGGAGGGAGAGGTAGGCACTATGAACTGAAGTAAGGTTCATTTACACGTCACAACTATAAGAACTTTTATAAAATTTTAAAAGCGACATGGCATATTCAATTATCTCTTAGATTTGACTTTTTAAACATTATTGTAACTCACCATATGTATTGCATACCCTATTATCTATATTTAGCTACTGACTATGGTATCCAATTTCTCTTTTTTTGATCTAGTTTCTCTATTTTCGTAAACCCTAATTATATTCAAGTATGATACACTTTTTATTTATTGGAAGAATTCAAGTAGTTGGAAGGAATGATGGTAAAAATAAATGATAAAAATAGGAATTTATCTTTAAAATACCTAGAGATGATATAGAATTTACCTATCTATCTTTTTTGTATGAATTTATGACTTTTTATTAATAGATGAGATATTATGTGATAAAAAAAATCTAATTATAGTATCATTTACCACTACTTTATAATGAAAAGAAATTACATTAATGAATAAGATTTTTTAGTTGTAATCAAATCCAATTATGAGTAATGGGGATAAATAAGGTTACTACAATCGAGTTCATGAACTATAAAAATGCTTTCTCTAAAAAGAAAAGAGAATTATTTATGAACAAATGTTAAAAAAAGAAACTACTGATGATAAAAGATACAACGATTAAAAATCAAGTAAGACTTAGAAAGTATTCACAGACGAAAAAGTCTAATCCTAAGCGCATTTATATTGATTTTGCTAACATAGTGTTGTTCTCAAAATTTTATAGATTTGAGATTAGGTAATGTTAATAATTAAAAATACAATGAAGAACGCAGAGTGAGCAAGCAAAATATAAAGAGAAAAATCTACTCTAAAAAAAGAATGAGACATGCGATTTAGTTCATCAAAGTCCAAATTCTTAATGAGCGATCAATTGAACAAATACAATTAATTATGAATAATTTCTCACAAAGGTATCAAATTGACTACAATAAAATGTTTAGTCCCATGGTATAGGTGATTACTATACCAATACTTACATAAAGATAAGGAAGTTAGATATAAAATATCAACGAATTGCATGTTAAATATTTAGTAACAAATCAGTTGTAGCATTAGTGATATATGTACATAAAATATCAATAAATTACATGTTAGACTTATAATTCATTTTAAAAAGTAGTATAATTTCTTGAAGAACAGACTTTTTTTATAATAATCACAATCACATTTAACGTTTATCACTTGTAATTCTGATAATGCCAAATATCTCTTATACTGCCTAGATTCTTAGCATCTAAGTGCTATTATTCACTCATTCCAAATACATTATTCATGTAAAACTTTACTTACCAAAGAAAGAGTTGAAGTAGAACTTCTATCGCCTATAAACTTTAAAATACGTATCAACAGTATAAATTGACTCCGTTTTTTTTTTTTTTGAAATAAAGATAACAAGTGATTTTTGGTCTGTCAAAATATTTCTAAATCCTACAATAAGAGGAATACCTCACACTAGCATATAATATGGTTTCATATGAATAAATCTGATAAAATTGAGTCATTTTATAGGGCTAGTTCAACTAATTTTAAAGAGTTTGATGATAATATATAAATATTATAGATGAGTAAAATTTAAAAAATTAGGTTTGACTAATTTATCGGGATGGGTTAAATTAAAAAAAAAAAACACTTCAACAATATTTATAAAAAGACTTTTTGTTTTTTGTTTGTTTTTGAAAAAGAACTGGTCTTCCCGTTGATCACGTCCTGCAGCTAAGAAGGCGGATCTTCTTCCTCAGTTGTAATTCTGCCGAAAACTTCTCAATAGGTACGCGTGATATTTTCCTCCTCCTGCGGAACAAACTTCTCTCCCTCTTCAGCACTGCAGTTTAAGATTAAAACGAGGAAAAGAGACACTTAATCTATCTCTCTTTCATGTTGATTCAACTCATTACTATACCGACGGTTTCAGTTATGGCTGTATACCATTTATTAGCTCACTTGAGTGCTTCATGGTCTGCAATATTGGAGGAGTTTTTGGATATGCCAGCATTGGACCAATGGCCATTCGGCATTAATATGACATTTCTTCTTGTGCTAATTTTCGTCATCTTGACCAGGCAATTATTAGCCTGTACAGGTTGTATTCGACAGTTTAAAAACAGTTCTATCTCGAATCCGGTTCCCACTGATCATGGGACGGATAGCAACATTATTAACGTTGAAGTTGGTTCTGGTTTCAGAGGAACTGTTTTGGGCTGTTTTTATGTCTTGTTTGTGCAAGCAATATTACTGGGGATCTGGGGATCTGGGGTGGGAAGTTGTTAGGAGTAATTGGAGAGGCTTCTCGTGAGAATGCTGCTACATGGTTTTGTCTGTGCTGGCCTACTAGTCAGGCTTTAGCTTGGTTTGCAATGAGCTTTATGGCCCTGCACTCTAAGTATCGGGCTTTTGAGAAATTCCCACTATTTTTGAGGGCATGGTGGCTCGTCTCACTTCTCATTTGTTTATATGATTTGTATGTTAATGGGAGAGGTTTGTGGATTGAAGGTTTGACCCGCTTGAGCTCTCACGTCGTGGCAAACTTGGCCACATCCTCGGCTCTTATTTTTCTTTGTTATGTTGCAATTAGAGGTGATGCTGACATACGAGTGTATATAAACTCTGATCGGCAAGAGCCATTGCTAGATGAAAAAGAAACAGGGCTTCTTAAGGTTACCCCTTACAGCGATGCTGGCCAGTTTAGTTCGACCAAAAAAAACTTCTCTCTCCTTCGCTTACTCTCTCAGCTGCCGGCTCCCTTCAGCTTCACTTGCATTCTTCATCAATTCGCACCTTATAAAAAGAGCTCTCTCAAGCAAAGTCCGTCCAGTTCATCCTCTGCTCTTCTCGTCTGTAAATCTATTCATCATTTTATATAAACAGCTTATTTTATTGATTTTATATACACCGATATATTGATAAGTAAATACTGATTTATATTACCAACACCAACACCACCTTTATAAATCATCGATGAGGGTTATGCTTGATGACTGTTTTAGTGAGTAGTCTTGTTTAATTCTATCCCGTGAACAATGTATGCCTTTGAATCTTTCAAAATTCATATTTGTTATAATTGGGGGACTATGAAATTAAAATATATGATGCATTTTTTAAATTTAATTTCAACGCCTTAGTAACTGTGTTTGTTTTCTTTGTTGTGATATTCATATCACAATTGTCAGATGTGGCATGTTAATAACGAATCGTTCAAATTTTAGTTTTGCAATTATTTATCTTATGTGCACTTTTTTGGTAAATTATAATGGGAACCAAAATCACAACTTATCGTAGCCGATTAACTCCAAGCAAAAAATTATCTAAGGTTAAACTTACGTTCGTATCACAATGCAATAGTTATTCAAGTACTTCAAATAAGTCTTGCATCGATGAATGTGCTTTGCGGGTTGCAGCTATAAATCTTTCTTATATATAATGATCATAAAGATGACAAGATTTTTGGTGAGAAACACCATTGTGTATTATGTAGAAGTGAACTCTTAATGTTTGCATTTTTTTCTTACTTTATTAAATTTTAATTATATTTTCTTTTGCTAAAAATTAATTATTCTACTGCTCTAATAAATACTCCGTGCACCCAAATAGGGAAGATTTCTAGCGTCTCATAGTTGATCCCATTTCTCGCAGAGGAATCGTAGAATTTAATCACATGCAGGAGAGCTTGTGTGGCCCAAGTGTTGGTGTGTTTTTATTGTGGTTATTTGGGCTCTTGGAGTTGATTCATGGGGCTGAATTGTTTAATGCCAAGTTGTTTTAATGCTTGCGTTGCATGGGATTAATCAGATTTTTCCTTTAATTAGCCACTTACACTTACGTGTTGGCTTTCACTCTTAATTCTAATAATTTTTTTTTCTAATTACGATATATAAGTAGCTGTAAATACGTTGACTAAAATCCTGATTTGTTGGTCCAACTTCATTCTGCTTGTGTTCCATTTGCCATATCTTACAATAGTTTTTTCTATGTTTTTGATACTTGATATTCAGTAGCATTTTCAGTGGACATATTTTTTATATTTTAACTACTTCTTTGTTATTTTTTTTATTTAAGAAGTAATTTTTAAACACATCATACACTTAATATTACTATATTTAACTCTTTTCTAATACTGTTATATACATCTGATGTCATAACCGAGATTTCTTCAGATTCCTGCACTATATGTCTTGAGGATTTCTATGATGGGGATAGTATATGTGTTATTCTTAGCTGTTTCCATATTTATCATTCAAGTTGCATCCAACAGCATCTGGCGTTTTATAACTAACATTGTCTGATTTGTTGGCTTAGTTATTACATTAGATGTAATTCAAATTAGGTGTCTGAAAAAAATATATACTTTTATTTTGTAAATATTTCATATAAAATGGTAATATATTGATTTCCTATTACTTTAATAATGACATGCAAAATTGTTTACGTTTATCTGTTTTATGGTGCAAACAACTTTGCTTAAAGGGCATGCAAGCAACTTTGCTTAAAGGGCACATTATATGGTTCAATCTTAAGCAACTAGTGTGTCATAGGAAACTCTCAATGACAAAATTGGATGGGCATGAAAAGAAAAGTTTAAAAAGATTGGAATAATTAAAAAATAATTAAATCAGTAATCGAATGATAAGTGTTACAAATTATAAAAATGATAGAATAAATTTAAAATTTATCAAAATCTAAAATACCTTAAATTTCATCAATTGTTTTTGACATCACATGGTAAGCTCAAAGATAATCTCTTTTATCAAAATTTAACTATGAAAAAAATTACACTCCAAATAAATGGTTATATGTGTGCATAATAAGAAAGATGATTGAATTATGGATACTAAAATCATTGATTATCAGATCATATTTATTTTCTATCCTTGTATGGACTAAGCAATGTATTTTATTTTAAATGCCATAGTAAAACATGCCTTAATCTATTTCCCTGGGATCCATGCCAACTAAAATATTCTATTGATGGATTTAATATAATTCATCAGCTATAAAGTTCTACTCAAATCCAAAATTGTGTTCAAATACTTAATCAAATTTTATTTTATAAAAAAGTTTATTTTTTAAAAAAGGCTAATAACTATAAGCCTCAAACCAACATCATTATATGTCTCGTACATATAAAAAGTAGTTTATTTTGCTTCAAACCAATAAAAAGAAGTTTACTTGACCCACAGATGGGCCTTAATATGTCTCGTATAAATGATTTTAATTATGTGTTTTGATCTGAACCTTTAAAATATTTATCGCGATACTATTTTAATTTTTGCACATACTATTGGATCATCCGGTTATCGAATTCTTCTTTAGATCACGAGCTGATTGGGCATTGGACTTGGATTGAACATCGACTTCTTGAAAATGGTATGGATCATTTTCGTTTTATTTATATATGTATATATATATATGTCCCGATGATGACTACTTTCTGATTTAAATATTTATTTTAAATTTAAATATTTAGTTTGAATACGATACTACCATTAAATTTTAGATTTTAATCTTAGATTTTAGATTTCTATTAGATTTATATTATAGGCGATTTAGATTTATTCTATTATTTGATTAGATTTTTATCATTTTGATTCTTACTCTGATTTGTTGGACTCATTTTATTTAAATATGATATTAACTAAACGCTTGGCTCACGTTTCCTATTTTATCCCTTTAGAGTTGAAGATTCGAATGTATTGTAGGAGTAATGAAGTGATATGTTAGCTATTTGTTCTATTTGGTAAATTTTAATTATAGTGTGGTTTAAATTGGTATTTGATATGATTGTATTATGAAATTGGTCGGATATAGGCCAATGTTTTATATTTTGAGAATAGTTGGGATACTATATTATGTATGATTTATGATTTTTATTAGATTGTTACCTCTCTTATAATAATTATAGAGCAAGCCATATTTATGGTGTCCGTATAGTTATCCGATGAGGTCCTGTGAGATTTTTTTAATTTGTTGGATCATGTACATTTGGTTTGCATATCTAAATTTTGGGAGTTACTATTATTTATTAAATTTATTTAAAATTTTTAAATTTTAAGAATTATAATTAGCTAATTAATTAACTTGATTGGTATAGGTTTGAGATAAAATAAGTATAACCTAAAGTTCAATGCTCGATCATTATTGAATTATTATTGGTGAATTCATCATAGATCATTGATTCTCATATATTTGAATAATTTTTATATGTTTTATATTTTTATATGTTTACATTAAGATATTTTACATTCTTATAATTGTATAAAATTTTTGCTGAGTTTTATCATATTTTTAATATTATTTGTATTTTGATTATCAATCATAAATATTGTTCATTATCAATTCATTTATTATATTTATATATACAAAACTTACATATTTTATTGAGTTTTAGTGTCAAATCCTTATTCCAATTAGACTTTATTTAAAACTCAGAAGTAAATATTTAATTAATCAACTTAATTACAAATCAGATGTTGGGACCCGATTCCACAACAATGCTAATAAATAGTCCTATAATGTATGAAAATCAAAGCACGAGATTAAATATGATACCTGTTAAAATAATTAAAATCTATAAGTAAAGATAAGCTTATCATACCAAATATCAAAGTAACAAATAATGTATCCAAAATTATGATTCAATTAAAACAATTAGCAACCTATGGCTATAATATAGACAATCTGACAACTTAATTAACAGACAATCAATCCAATAATCAATACAATTAAAGCACCCTAAAATTTATTTCTTCCAAATGGCTTCTCCAATGCTTGAAATCCATACAAATGTATTCAAGTTTGCTGATTTAAAAGTTAGCAAATATGGTCAGAGTAAACTTAACGTTCAATAATAAATATATACATATACACACAGACACACACACACACAGAGAGATATATATATATAGTAAACTAAAATTCAAAGGATGATATTTATGGTTGAAAATCAAAATGTCAATAATATTAAAAAATATTTCATAATTAAAATTGAAAACTCTACATAAAAATATAAATATACAATTTTTTTTTCAAATTTAAAAAAATAAATCAATTTAATCAAAGTTAAAGTAGATTTTTCATTAAACTACTAGCAAATAAAATATATGAAGAATATATATACAAACATTTCAATAAAGTAGAAAAAATAGGAATTTATCTTTAAAATACCTACAAATGATATAATATTAATCTATTTATCAATTTTTATATAAATTTACAACTGTTTATTGATTGATAAGATATTACATTATAAAAAAATCTATTTATAGTGTCTTTTATCACTACTTTATAATGAAAAGAGATTACATTAATGAATAAGATATTTTTAGTTATAATCAAATCCAATTAGGACTTTTTTTAAATAGGAAAATCCCACTTGATTTATTGGCTAGGATTAACAAATATACTACACATAATTAAGGATTTGACTGTATTATCTTGAAAATATTGTAAAGATGCATTAGGATAAGATGAGAATAAATCTGATTAAAAAAACACATTATTTCACTTTTTATTTTTTTTATTTAAATGATAATGTTATTTATCTTATTTAATTATAATTTTTCTATAATCCTATTATATATACATATATATGGTCTCTTATAATTTTACATATAAACAAAATTTATAAAAAATTTCTTACATATTAACAGTAAATTATAAATATACTAATGCATTTATTTAGAAGGACATTGACAGTTTGGGAGAATAAAATTTTTTTGGGATATTGTTTACTTATTATAACATAATCTTAGGCTTCATGTTGCCCCTTAAATAGTCTAATTTTATATAAATTACATTACTATATATTAATAAATAAAATATTATAACATTAAAAATATTTTAAAAATAAATGAACTTCATTATTCAAAACCACAAGTGTACGAGCCTAGTTATTAAAGTGGCATGGTTTTCTGTCGTGAGTAAGTCGGGGCCAATGAGGTCACCATAATTTTGTTCATGATCTATAAAAAAACCTGCTCTAAAAATATTGAAAGAAGAAACTACTAATGATAAATAATATAATGATTGAAAATCTAGTTAGACTTAAAAAGTCTTTACAGATAGAAGAAATCTAATCCTAAACATAAACATACTGGCTCTGCAAATATAGTGTTGTTCCTAAAATTTTATAAGTTTGAGATCAGGTGATGTTAATAATTGAAAATACAAAGGAGAGAATGTAGAGAAGGTAAACAAAATGTATAGAGAAAAATATACTCTAAAAAAGGAATGAAATATGTGATTTAGTTTCACAAAGTCCAAGTTCTTGATAATCAGTCAGGTCAGTTGAATAAATGCAATTAATTGTGAATGATATTTTACAGCAGAATCAAATTAACTATAACAAGATGTTTAGTCTTGTGGTATGGATAATTACTACACCAATACTCATTGAAAGTTAAGCAAATAACGGTGAATTGTATATTAGACATTTTTTTTTTACATATGTTAGACTTAGAATCTATTTTTAAAAATAACATAATTTTTAAATGAACGATTTTTTTACAATAATCACACTCACATTTGATGTTTATCACTTATAATCCTGATAATGCCAAATACCTCTAACACTGCCTAGATTCTTATCACCTATGTGTTATTATTCACTCATTCCATATGCATTACTCAAGCAAACTTTACTAACCAAAAAAGAGTGGAAGTAGAACTTCTATCACCTAGAAACTTAAAAATACTTATGAACCGGCTCATTTTTTTTCTTTAAAAAATAAAGATAATAAGTGATTTTTGATTGGTCAAAATATCTCTAAATCCTACAATAATAGGAATGCCTCACACTTGCATATAATATGGTTTTACATGCGTAAATCTTATTAAAATCAAATCATTTTACGGGCTTAGTTCTACAAATTAAAAAAAAATTGATGACAATATATAAATGTTATAGACAAATAAAATTTAAAAATTAGGTCTAATTAATTTTTTGAGACGGGTAGCATCATGGGAAAGTTGACCAGTTTGGTTTAGCTCGGCTCAACTTGGCATAGATTATAAATTTTTTTATAAATATATATTTTTTATTTTAGATTAATAGTAATTAAAAAATATTTTAATATGATATATTTTTATATAATTAATAACTTTTTTTACATGAAAATAATAAATCAAAAGAAATTGATGTGACAGGTTTTAGACTTACTCAAGAAAAAGGTGAATCTTTTGAGATTTTCTTGTCCAAGTTTTTGGGATTAAAAGATCTAATGGGATTTGGATGAAAAAGAAAAATCTTCTTAATTATTAGACAAATTTTTTTATTATTATCATGAACATTATATATTGTGAAAACTCTACTATGCTAACCATAAATAATTATATTCAAATCAAAACGTATCCAATCTTAGCTTGTCTAAAATTTTCTTACTGGAAGACTGTGTTTGTTCTTCGGTGGTATTTCTTGCTATCTCTTTTTATTGTTATAAACATGCACACGCATGCACGTGCACATGTACACGCATGTGGATATTCAAAAATACATATTTTACATTTCAATAGAAATTCATGATTCATTAATAGCAATTTTTTGAGATAGTGCACAATAAGTTTTTATTATTCACTATTTAAGAGTTCTTATTTAGAATGTTTATATTATCTACATATACTATTTTGATTTGAGATTTTAATTCTTATATATTTCAGCTAATTTTTTTTCTCATGGATTTAAGATCAAAAATATATTTCTCCTATTACATGATCTATTTTTATATCATCTAGAGAAAGCCATTTTACTCTTG
>JAOVVI020014340.1:0-11541 GCA_028571085.2 Nepenthes alata | reverse complement strand
AAATATATCCTAATAATTATAATACTAGACTAGTTAATATAATCTACAAAATACATCTTCTTCTTATTTATATATTTAATGTCACCAAATATAATATTTTATATTTATAATGCTATGTTTTCTTAAAACATAGACAACAATTAATACCCTTCTTATTTAAATAATTTTACGTTAGTATTAGAAAAGAAAGTTAAACGGTAAATTCGAGTAGATATACTTTTCCCACTGAAAAGTCTACGTAAACTATAACGTTATCTTGTATAAAGTAATAGCGCAGTCCCTATGAAGCGCACTCCACAGCCTTGAATTTGTGATAAATTAATCTTCGCAAACTCCTACTCCAGCAGTCTCTCTTCTTTTCGGCTTCTGCGTTCATGTAAGTTCCCATCTTACTTTGCCTTCCTCTGCATTTCTGCTCCTACAAGTTCTTTAGTTTTGTCAATGTATATCGCTTCTCAAATTACTACTATGGCAAATGGGAAACTTATTTAATGTATTGCGTATGTCTCAGATGTCTTCCTAAAATTTCAGTTTTTGGAATTCATTCTCTATTTCACTTACGCAATTTATGCTGTCGTCTTCTACATTAGGCGTTACATGATCTGTTCACTATATATATTATTTTTTCAAACGTTAGTTCTCGATAGCTTTTTCAAGCGGTGCCATCTGTTGGAGTCTTAATCGAGGGTAAATTTTTAATCTTGATAGTGCTTCTCATTCGTAAAAAAGTTTGACATTGGGAGCGGTCCACTTCGTGATGTTCTCAATGTTGATACTGGGAATTCTTCATTTCAAATATCAACAATTAGCATTTCGACGGGCTTGTGATCGGATTTCCAGATTATAAGGTGTTAAGTTGAAAACCGGTTTGGGAGACTTCATTCTCTAATCAAATCAATTTTCAACTGTATATGTTGGATTTGTACTAGATGGTCCATATTTTTTTCCTCCTTTTTTCGGTAGGAACAATCCCAATTTGACAAATTGTTAAATTTTTAGCCCTAGGCGGGGTAGCTCATTTGGTGGGGCACTTGTTCTTTCATAAGAACGACCAATGTTTTGACTTCCCTTGGTCTTGTGTGTTTGTTCCTTTTCTGTGAAAAGAATAGCTATTAAGGGTGAGTCTTAGTACAATAGTAAAAGGTTGCTTTATTGTGATCTAGAGATAAGTTTGTGTATATTTAATCCTTCCTAGAACTTGCGTTGTCTGAAAATTGTGCATTAGGCAGCCCTTATTTTAGGGACAATCGGAAAGCTTTCATTCCATGTTCGAAATTATGGTCCATAAGTACAACTGTACAAGCTATAGGAGAGGAGTCCGAAGAGCATCTAATAATAATAAAAAAAAGGAAATTTCACCAACCCTGGATATCTGACGAGATTATGAACTAGGCTGTTTGCAGTTCTGAGAACATAAGAACATTGAACTGAAGAGAGACTACCCAAGTTCTGTGGTATCATGTGTCAACTCAGTAGCTGAAACTAAGGTGCTGTGTTTCTCCCCTGCTTCTACCATGGAAATCTCCGTTTGTTTCTACTCACATCTTAAGAACACCCAGCTGGATGGCCTACAATAATTTTTCTCTATTTTCTATAAATTCCACAAGTTCAGTCGAGAAGATGCCAACTATTTTATCAATGAAGCTTCTTGTCCTATTCCATTCCAAGCATTATGCTGATGCCACTAGAACCTGCCCTGTCAAAAAACATCAGCATCAGTATTGAATATGGTGAGGTCCTCTTCAGATGCTATCTATATACTTGTTGTCCCTGGGTCATCCTCTGTGATTTTACTGCTACCTCAAGGAGCTTGCGATTCCCAGTTTTCAACAAAGGCTTCCCACAACATTCACAGTTTGGCCATTCTCCCAACCCCCCTCCTTTCTACACCTTTTGATTCATATTATGCCAAATCCTATGGTGGGTGGTTCATATCTTAACCTTGCTTATTTGTTGATAAAGGAAAAAGAATCCTTCTGTGATCTTAATGGTTGTTTTTCTTTCCATCCAATAGCTTACATTTTCCTAATGATGGTGTAGGTTAATTCTCGAGTGCTCACTGAATCAATTATTTCTGGGAAACAGAAGTTGCAAGATCTGTGTTAGAGGGAAAGGGCATAATTCGAATGATGATGGGATTGCTGAAAAATTCAAGCGTGACAGCCTTTATATTGACAAACGAGGCAAATTGAGAAGCTTTAGCTTCAAAAAAAAGTCTAGAAAAAGGGGTATTACATTTTTTAACATAAATTTTTATAGTGTGCTTTTGTCTTGAATGAAGAAGACCAGGCACAAGTTAACTTACCTAATTTCTTATCCTATTTTTCTGTACCCCCCCCCCCCCAAACAAAAAAAAAAACAGGTGGTGGTTTAAGGGGAACAGGATGGAAATTTGGTTCAGGGTTTGTTGATGGAATTTTTCCTGTGCTCAGTCCAATTGCCCAACGAATTCTTGACATCGTTCAGATAGAAGTGGATTCCAATAGAATTTGGAGTTGCCTGGACACTCTTCCTCGAACTCATACCACATGGGATGACATTATCAATGTAGCTGTGCAGCTTCGATTGAACAAACAATGGAGTCCCATTGTGTTAGTAAGGACCATGCACTTTTCTTGACCAGCTGCCTAATGTTACAGGTCCATCTTATATGTTTTCATTTTACGTTGTTGTGGGTCATAATCATTTGGAGTACACGATGTTGGGGTGCTACCTGGGTAAGGGCGGAAGTGCAGTTTCAAGGACTGCCTTCATTTCACACAACGTAATCAATATCTGGTCCACTCTCTTAGTTGAAGAAATTGTAGGATCTATAGCACAAATAAAGAGCCACAACCATCTTTCCCTCCCTACATCCATATTGTCCCAAGTCACCCCACTTCATCCATATTGTCCCAACATCTAGACATTTGAATAAATATTTCATAGTATTCTGTTTTATCAAATCATTTCCCCTTGCCCATAACAGAAGTTATTAAGGCTATTTTTCAACATATTGAACTAACCAATGTTTTTCACCTTTATATGGAAATCAGTCCACAATCTTGTAGATATAAATAGGTTTACATTACAATGCATATTAAATGATATATTCCAAAATTGACATGGGCTGAAGCCTTGCTAATGAAGAATTGCATCAAACAATGTTCTATCTCATGGTCCTTTGGTGCCAGAATTTGTTAAGTCCTTACCACCTGTCAATTTAGAAAATATTTTATTCTAAACATTTCTCGATACCTACTTTTATCCACCACAATTAGCAAAATGGTTATTAGTTTTTTTAAATCAAATAATTCACTGTACCAACTAAAAACTATGATTCTATCTTGGAAGAATATAAGTTCTTTAGTTATAAAATCATCATAACATATCACAATCAACTACCAAGCACAATCCAAGGGCAATATGAGTTTTAGCAGTTACACTACGAAACCACCAAGTGCTAGGTAAGTCTAAATCATTCGAGTCTGTCACGATCGTCTATCAAACATTATCCATAAATATAAGTTGGCCCTACCATCATCACCCAGCACCAAGTCCCACCATAATCCACAAAACTAGCACATCTAGAACCGGTGTTCACAAAACAACAATTCTCAGGGCATAAGCATCCATAAAAGCATTGAGTTCAACTTCTCCTTCACAATGCATCATGAATTTGTCTTGATTTATTCCCAACAAGACAATTATGTAAAGGTTCATCATATAAGGAAAAGGCATAATGTCATAATAGCACCAGCTGGAGCTCATTCATGTTGGCTTTATCCTAACTACTGTGAAATTGTTAAGAAAGAATACACATTTCAAGAAAGCAAAGTGAGGAACAAAAAATCTCACCATTGGATCAGAAATATCAGTGGATAGTAGTAACAAAAAGCTTTCTAATACATATATCAGGGTAGTTTTTGGAATAAATTATCCGACTAGGGGAATATTTGTAGTGCTACTAGTGGGTGATGCTGACCAGAGTAGAACAAGAATGAGGATAGGTTCATCGTTGTCCCTGTCCCAGATGGGATTGTCATGTCTCCACACTTCCTTCGAACAATTAATTCTAGGTTATACCTGCCACACCTGGTCTAGATGGGTCAGAGGGGCAATCTTTGACCTAACAGAGGAAATTGCCACCCACCTTCTCTATTATTACTTTTTATCAATTCCAGTTTTATGGCGTCATTGTTGATGATCATTCAATTAGTGTCATTTCTCTCTACTCTAGTCTTTACAATGCATTAAAGCTAGCTATCCCAAATTTCTCTCTTGTTTTTATCTTGTTGACTCTGACATGTTGCAGCTTTGTGAGTGGATATTGAATAGAAGCTCCTTCAAGCCAGATGTCATGTGCTATAATTTACTTATAGATGCTTACGGGCAAAAGCTACTGGTTAAAAGGGCAGAGTTGGCATATTTACAACTTCTGGAAGCTCGATGCATTCCCACTGAAGATACATATGCACTTCTTTTGAGAGCCTACTGTACATGTGGTCTGTTTGTAAAAGCTGAGGCTGTCTTTACCGAAATGCGGAAATATGGCCTTCCTTCAAGTATGTTCCTATAATATACAGTGGCCAGTTATCTTATTTATTGCTATATAAGCTGAGATTAATTGGTCAATGCATATATCTTCCAAAGGGAAGACCAGTTCTCCGCAAAATCATGACATGCGTCTTCAAGAGCATACCTTAGTTAGGTGCCTGGATAACATTTTTTTAGAGATTGATTTGACTTTTATGTGCACAATTAATCATAAAATAACGTGGTTCAGCAAGTTCCATGCATTTGTATGCATAAACTGAGCCATATAATTATAGAATATAGAAAAATAACTGTGCTGTGTGCGGTGCTTGCTTTTAAGCCATCGTTGATGATCACCGTGTTTGAATTAGTAATAATGGTGATGGGGCTTTTGCAGTAAAGTAGGTAAAACTGTGACACGGAGACTTGGATGAAATTCTGACTTGTCAAAGATTAACTGCCATGCGTGACTCTCTGTTAAAGGAGATTACAAATGTAACTGCAATGCTCTTCTTTATCAGTTGATTGATCTGAATATCTTGTTTTTAAAAGCCAGCAAAACATCACAGGAATAAAGCTACACAGCAGTCCTTTTTCCCCTTTCTGTAGTTGTCACAACCAATTTTGAATTGAGCCAAGCAGGGAAGAGTTTTGCCAGATTACCAAGGAGATCATGGCCAATTAGGAAAGGAGGAATTATGGCATCTAGATGAAGTGAAACAAATTCAGTTATTAAAGCTGCGGATGGAAATGTGCCTGTTGAAGAAAATGGAGTAGGTCAAGAGGAAGAGGAGAAAAGGACCTGGTGAAAGGCAAAGATTTTGGTTGGACAACATGTAGGGACAAAAAAAGGAGGAAGGGAAACCTACAAAAGTGAGGTGGTAGATAAAGGCACGCAAGAGAGCTGAAGAAGTTCAGTACTGATCCCCAAAATTGATGGTGGGGGGATGAGGGGGTGGGTAGGACTTGAGGGGCAAGTCTTTAAACATGGGAAGCCGAAGTTGGCTTTTAAGTCACATAACAATCAGATGGGGTGAGCTTCATACCATATGGAAGTGGTAGTTACAATGGTGTGTCAATTACGACTTATATAAAGAAGATGAAATTTATTTAAGAATGGCTGGATTGTGCAGATTAGGTTGATAAATTGAGGTCAGTGCCATTAACAGAGAACTTAATAGTTGCTGAATGTTACAAGGTTGATTCTAAGCTAAGTGATGAAGGTGAACATGACAGATTGAAGGAGAGGCAAGTGAAGTTCTGAATTTGATTTCCTTGGCTTGGGAAGTCTACTGTCAACTGATTTTCATGTCAAACATTACCAAGTATCTGCCTAGTGAGCGTCAAAGGAGTAACAACTAATTGAACAGCTGGAGGACAGGTCAGTACATTGAACAAAATTGGCTGCGTTGTTAGTATTAGGGAATTGATAGACCTGTAAACAGATAATTATGTCATTGGAAATACAGAATACAGAATTCAGTGCTTGATTATGCGTTGCTGATTCCCATTTCTGTAACATCCTAGATATTAATTATCCTAATTTCTGATTACGTCATACGTTTATAAGGTTTTGGAGCAGTGTAGCTGTTTAGTCCAGCACTGTGACTCGGAAATTATTTTTGGCCTAATTAAAATTTGATTAAATATATATACTAGACATATAATTTATATGGGGTCCCATAGGCATGAAATATACCAATCCGATTATAAGTGGAGGTGGCTATTAGATGAGGTTTATTTTCTGAAGGGGTTTAGTGGTGGGGCCCTTGCTAAAAAAATAATAGTAAGGGGAGAGGAAGAGACCACTTTGAATTGAGGTGCAAGGGAGGCCTTGCCTTCATACCCTATCAGTAGAGGGAGGAATTTTTGGAGCTGAATCAAGTATATCTGTAAGTAGAGAGGATGATAAGAGAGAACACATAGTCTAGGGTTTTATTATTCACAAATATATAGAGGAATTTATATATAGTACAAAGACTAAATTACTCCTAGAGGTTATTCTATACAGCAGAATATTCTACTGTATATCCTAGAGAATATTTACGTTTTATTCTAGCATATATTTCTTTCTATTTTAACACACTCTCTCAAGTTAGAGTATAGATGTTGATTATACCCGACTTGTTACAAATGCACCATGTATATTAGATAGAGATTGCTAAAGATGTCAGCTATCCAGTTCTAACATGTTAATGTGGACAAAACCTTGTAAAAGTTTCTCATGAACGAAGTAATAGTCTACTTCTGTATGTTTTGTGTGTTTATGAAATACTAGATTTGATATAATGTGTGTTGTTGCCTAATTATCATACCATAACTAAGATGGTTCGGTACTCTTACATCTGAGGGACTTGCGACTGTTGAATCCGCATTAGTTCACGTGTAACATGTGTTTATAATGTTCTGATCTAGCACTTGACATTACAACTACATTTTGCTTCTTAGTTTTTCATGACACCATATTTCCTCCTAACAAACATACAATAGCCTGTGGTAGACTTGTGATCATAAGGTAACCTGGCTTAATCGACATTAGTCTATCAGAGAATCCCTTATGTGCGACCATAATCACTATAATGCAGACCTTGTTCTGGTGTACCCTTAAGGTAGCATTGAATATGCATGACTGTTTCCCAGTGTGGAATACAAGGAAAGGACATAAATTGACTTATAATATTTATAGATAATGCAACGTCTAGTCAAGTCATAGCAAGGTAGTTAAACTTACCAATCACTTGTTGATACTGCTTTGGTTCATTAAAAATCTCCCATCATCTCGAGATGGCCTCATTCTTGGATTCATGGGTGTACATCTTAGTTTTGCATCTTGCATTTCAGTGTCTTGAAGCATATTTAGGATATATTTTCATTGTGAGATGATGATGCCTTGACGACACTTTACAACTTTAATAGTAAGGAAATATTATAAATTTCCCAAGTATTTGGTTTGAAATCGATCTTGAAGAAATACCTTGAGGTTGGCAATTATAGTGCTGTCACTCAACTGGTAGCATACACCAATCATTGGAATGATGATAGACAACCGGTGGTCATTGTTATAGCGAGTGATATCAAACTCGAAAACAACCTCACCAAATCTACCAAACTAGGCACGTTTTGGCTATTTTAAACCATACAATAACTTTTTCAGGTGACAAATATACCCAGACTTTTCCTAAGCAACAAACCTAGGTGGTTGCTCCAAATATACTTCCTTATGAAGGTCACGATGAAGGAAATCACTTTTCACATCTAACTAATTTGAGATCTAATGATAAGTACTAGCAAGGGATAGAAAGATTTAGATAGATAATAAAAAAAATTATAGTAAAGTTTACCCCATATGTCTACGCATACCTTTTATCCACTACTCAGCCTTTAACATTGTGATAGAGCCATTCGGATTAACTTCTACCATATAGACTCTTTTATAGCCAAATGGTCTTCTTTCCGACATGTAAGGGGACCAAGTCCCATGTGTGATTTTGCTTGAAGGCAAACATCTCCTCCTCTATGGAGGCCCGTCAACCTGAACGAGTAATTGCTTTGAAAATCGTCTAAGATATTGTATAGGAATCTTATAATGTAGGTGAAACATAAGTATAGGAATTAGAAGTAGTCAAAGAATATTTGGTACAATGTCAACAACCTTTTTGTAATGCAACTGGTAGATCTATGTTAGGAATTGGAGAAGATGCCAAATTATATGTTGTTGGGAGGATTAAATCGTCAGGGGCCGGCTTAGGAGTAGCTATGTGAGAGGAGCCATACAATGACAAGAACCACAAACATAAGTTTGAGAAATAAGAGGCTGTGTGTGGGAGGGGAACTTTGACTACGATGCGTGACTCTATAGATAAGAAACTTATTATTGAGAGAAGAAGAGGGACTAGAGGATGGTCATTTGCGGAAAGGAAATGAAGTAGGCTCTCGGAACACCATATTAGAAAACATTAAACATCATCCCGAGTCGAGAGAAAAACATTGATATCCTTTCTGAGTACGAGTATATCCAAGGAAAATACATTTGAGTGATTTGGCATTGCGTTTAGTTGTCTAAGGTCGAATATCTCCAACATAGCATATACACCTAAAGACAAATGGTGGAAAATGGCTGAGCAGGAAACAAAAGATGATGCTAGCTTATCTCCCTAAAGTATGACTAAGGGCATACGATTAATAAGATAACATGTGATTAATACAACCTCGCTTCATAAGAATATAGGAACTCTCATGTGGACGTGGAGAGCCAAGCAACTTCTAATAGATGTCTACTTTTTCTTTCAGTAACCCCATTTTGTTGAGGGGTATTGGTAAAAAAGGTTTGATGAAGGATGCCATGCTAAGAGATAAGTGTTGTGAATGGAGTAGATAGATACTTGTGAACATTATCACTTTGTAAAATCCATATCGAAGAGGAAAATTAATTTTGAATTTGAGCATGGAAGGCATAGAAAATCATAAACAACTCAGAATGGCATTTCGTTAAATATTACCAAGTAGTGCGTGAATAATCATCAATAACAATAGCAATATTATGGAAGCCCATTTTAGAAAGTACAGGACAATCCCTAAATATGTGAATGAATGACTACAAAAGGAGCTAAAGCTTGTTTATTAATTTGTGGATAATAAGACATATGATGATATTTACCCAACTGATACGATTTACAAACTAGAGTAGATATAGCCTAAAGACTAGGGCATAATTTCTTAGACTTGTTAGTGAATGATAGCCTAACTGATAACGAAGCTTGATTGGTGAAGGAATGGCAATAAAACCAGTTGTAGAAGATGGTCTAGGATCCAATATGTGGAGACCTCTTGAATTGCGATAACCCATACTAATAATTCTCATTATTGTAAAATCTTGAAATTCACAACTAATAGAGGATAATACAACACAACAGTGATTGCTTTTAGCAAATTTATTGATAGATAATAAACTTAATAAAAATGACGGCAAATATAGGATGGATGAAAGATTAATAGTAAGGGTTAGGGGAATAGTACCAATTCTCGCAAACAGGTCCCATCAACCAAAGTAACAACAGGAGCAGTAGAGCATGGTTGATAACAAGATAACTTGATAGCCCAGTCAAATAATCGGAGGCGCTAGAGTCAATAACCCAAGTTTGGGATGTAGTTGATAGGTAGGTAGTGGGTTTACCTTGTTGAACAAGAGTAGCAGTGGGAGAGGGGGCTTGTCCAACCAATGAATGTGAATAGTCATCTGTAGACAAAGTAATCATTTCAGTTGTTGGTGGTTGTATAGGGTTAGGATCACTCTAAAATGCAATCATAGCATACAGCTTAGAGGTTGCACTGGTTTTCTATGTAGTTTCTTGCATTTATTCTGCATGTAACCAACACCACTACAATGAAAACATGAGGGCTTCCCATTTTTGCTACACCTATTTCAGTTCATATTGTGGTCACTGTCTTGTATAGTAGACGAGTTATGATTCACCAAAGCTGTTTGGTTTATGAGACCAACTGACGTCGTGTCACATCTTGATCAATGTGGAGACTGCAAAAGGAAACATTCGTCAAAAAAGGTATCATAGTTCTTGCGATAATCTGTGAATGAGTAGAATCAAATAAGGTTGAAGTCTAGCAAGAAATCATAAGATGGCTAAGTGTTCCCATTGTTCACACGCTTTTGTCATATTAGAGGAGATTGGCATAAGTACATTGAGTTCTTCATGGAGTTCTTAAAATCAACAAAGCAGTATGCTACGTCCAATCTTTCAGATTCACACAAAAGAATGATTTAGATATGTCAAACATTCTAAACAAGTAATATTCCCTAGAGTAAACTATAGATAGACACTCCCACATCTCTTTTACAGTGTTCATATCACGAGAATGGTTACTCATTGATCCATAGAATTAATTAATTGACTGTTAATTTATGCATCTTTATGTGTCTACCTTTGCCCCAAGTAGATCAATTGCTGAATTTGGAGGATTAGCCGTGAGTTTACTTTCTTTATCCACCCGATGTATAGCAAGGAGGAGAATATTCCTTCAGTGTTGTTAAGTTGTCCCATCAGGGCATTGATCACTAATTCGAGAAGACGTGGAAGAAATAGTTTCAGAGACAATATTATGGGATATAGTTGATTCATCATTAGCCACCATTAAACAATAATTAAATAAGTATTTCAACTCTACGGTGGAAATTCTGTCCAAATGAAAAAGGTAGTCTTTAGTGCTCTAGGGATGCGAACATCAAAGTGCCAAAGAGAAGATAGTTATATCAGAGAGCTCTCTCTTTCTCTCCTCTCATGCGTCCTCCTCCCCTCTGGTTCTCTAACCCCAAACCACCAAATAGGAGAACAAAATCGACAAATAGGAGCACCAAATTTGAAGTGGCAAAGGTGCATCAACACAGGCTAAAGAAATTGAGTACATCGAATTGAAGACTACCTCAGAGAAAGACCCAAGTCTGAAGAATCGGCACCAAATGTGAAGAATCTTTAAAGAAATAGTGGACGTTTACCAAATGTTCACCAAACCTAATGATTTTGGAGAATCCTTGCAGAAGAATCCACCAAGCCTTTGAAAACGAAGGCACCACGAAGAGGAATTTGAAGAAATGAAGGACTTAAAAAACAAAGAACACCATAGAGAAATCAAAATCAAGGAATCGGCTGCCAAGCCCGTTCTTCCAATGGCAATGGACTAGGGAATCAAGGAATCAAGCCACGACGGTAGTCGACTCACCAAGAAATTGAACCTGAACACAAAACTAGGGTGTTGATTTAGTTACATCATACCACACGGCAGTGGTGGCCAGGGTTGTCTTTGATATCATGTAAGTAGAGAGGGAGATAAGAGAGCACTCATACTCTAGGGTTTTATTATTCACAAATATATAGAGGAATTTACATGTTCAAAGACTAAATTACCCATAGAGAATATTCTATGCGACAAAATATTCTACAGTATGCCTTAGAGAATATTTACCTTCTATTCTAGCATATATTTCTTTCTATTCTAACAAAATCCATGACTTCA
>JAOVVI020014339.1:0-11541 GCA_028571085.2 Nepenthes alata | reverse complement strand
GGCCCAGCACCGCGAGTGTAGCACCCAGCACCTCTAGTGTCGCCCCCAGCAACGCTAGTGTTGCACCCAGCAACTCCAGTGTCGCGCCCAACACCCTTAGTGTTGCGCCCAGTACCTCCAGTGTGGCGCCCAGCACCTCCAGTGTGGCGCCCAGCACCCCGAGTGTTGCGCCCAGCACCTCCAATGTCGTGCCCAGCACCCCGAGTGTTGTGCCCAGCACCTCCAGTGTCACGCCCAGCGCCTCCAGTGTCGCTCAAAGCACCTCCAGTGTTACACCCAGCAACGCTAGTGTTGCACCTAGCAACTCCAGTGTCACGCCCAGCACCCCAAGTGTCGCTCCTAGCTCCACCAGTGTCCCGCCCAGCACCCCGAGTGTCGCTCCTAGCACTTCAAGTGTCGCGGCCAACACCACGGGTGTCGCTCCCAGCACCTGCAGTGTCGCGTACTGCAAAGCCAGTGTCGCACCCAGTACCACAAGTGTCGCGCCCAACACTGCGAGTGTCGCTCCCATCACCTCCAGGGTCGCGACCAGCACCGCGACTGTCGCTCCCAGCACCTCCAGCGTCGCGCCTAGCACCGCCATTGTCGCTCCCAGCACCTCTAATGTCGCTTCTAGCACTGCGAGTGTTGCTTCCAGCACCGCAATTGTGGCTCCCAGCACCTCCAGTGTCGCGCCAAGCACAACGATTTTTGCCCCCAGCACCTCCAATGTCGCACGCAGCTCAGCGAGTGTCACTCCCAGCACCTCCAGTGTCTTGCCCAGCAACCCGAGTGTCACTCCCAACACCCCCAGCGTCGCACCAAGCACCTGAGTGTCACTCCCAGCACCACCAGTATCGCGCCCAGCACCGGCAGTGTCACACCCACCACCTCCAGTGTCGCGCCCAGCACCGCTAGTGTCGCTCCTAGCACCCCAAGTGTCGCTCCCAGTACCGCAAGTGTCACTCCTAGCACCTCGAGTGTTGTGCCTAGCACCGTGAGTGTCGCTCCCATTACCTCCATTGTTGCGCCCGACACCCCGATTGTCACTCCCAGCACCTCCAGTGTCACGTCCAGCACCACCCCAAGTGTCGCTCATAGCACATCAAGGATTGCGCCCAGCAACGCAAGTGTCACACCCAGCACCTCTAGTGTCGTTCCCAACACCGTGAGTGTCTCTCCCAGCACCTCTAATGTTGCGTCCATCACCGCACGTGTCGCTCCATGCACCTCTAGTGTCACTCCCAGCACCGCGAGTGTCCCTCCCAGCAACTCCACTGTCGCGTCCAACACCGCAAGTGTCCCTCCCAGCACCTCCAGTGTTACGCCCAGCACCGCTAGTGTCGCTCCTAGCAACTCATGTGTCACGCCCCGCACCCCGAGTGTCGCGCCCAGCACCTCCAGTGTCACATCCAGCACTGCGAGTGTCGCTCGCAACACCTCAAGTGTCGCACCCAGCAACGCCATTGCGTAAACAACACCTCAAGTGTCGTGCCCAGCACCGCGAGTGTCGCTCCGATCACCTCTACGGTGCGCCCAGCACTGCGAGTGTCACTCCCAGCACCGTCATTGTCGCTCCCAGCACCTCTAGTGTCGCTCCCAGCAACTCTAGTGTCGCACCCAGCACCGCGAGTGTCACTCCCAGAACCTCCTGTGTCGCTCCCAGTCCTGTGATTGTCGCTTCAAGAACCTCCAGTGTCGCTCCATGCACCTCCACTGTCATGCCCAGCACCGCGAGTGTCGCTCCGAGCACCTCTTGTCTCGCTCCCAGCACCTGCAGTATCGCGCCCAGCACCACGAGTGTCGCTCCCAGCATCTCCAGTGTCGCGCCCGGCACCGCCAGTGTTGCTGTTGGCACCTCCAATGTAGTGCCCAGCACCGCGAGTGTCGCTCCCAGCACCTCCAAGGTTGAGCCCAGCACCACGAGTGTCACTTCCAGTTCCTCCAGCGTTGTGCCCCGCACCGCCAGTGTCACTCCCAGAACCTCCAGTGTCGTGCCCAGCACAGCGATTGTCACTCCCAGCACATCCTGTGTCACGCGCAGCACAACAAATGTCTCTCCCAGCACCTCCAGTACCGCGCCCAACACCCCGAGTGTCTTTTTTTTTTTGGTAAGTAAGTGTGTAATTTGGATTAATGGGAGAAAAATTTACAAAGAAATATGTTGTAACTCCAAATTTTTTAACTTGGAGTTAGAACATAAAACGTTTGGGCATACCCCGAGCAGCTGGTACATCAGAGGGTTCTTCAAACCTAAGAGGAACTATCTAACAGAAGACCGAAAAAAATAACACTGTCGTTATACAAAATCAAAAGCAAAAAAAGTTACTCCCAAGAAGACCGGAACAACCATCTGATCACCTCGCAGTAACTAACAACATCAAACCGGATCTGCCGGCAACCCATAGCATCCTAGTTTTCCAACAGCAAGGAGCACAAGGCAGGCAGCTGCAAGCAAACAACAGCTGCACAATCTAGAAGTTTCCATCTAATCAGCATCGATCAGCAAAGGTAATGCCACTAATTTCAGACCATACACTGCCCGCAAACAACCAGAGAAGCCATCAGCAGACTTAAATTATCAGCAGCAATCAGCAGCACGGTAGGGGTAGCAGCAGAATTAAATTATCAGTAACAATCAGCAGCACGGCAGGGGCACAAGGCCCAAATGCACCATGCAATAAAGAGCAAGCCCAAGGCAGCTTTCATCTCAGCCACGATGGTCTCTCCCAAGGGGCAGCAATCAGCTAATCAAGCAGCGGCATCCAGCAGCAGCTACCATTAGCATGTTAGCAACAATTGCCACAAGCAGCTCATATACCATTAAAATTTCTGAATTTAACAGGTAAGCAAATACCACCCGGCAACAAAAACACCCAGCATATCCCAATGAATCAGCAGGGCCAAAACCAAGAAAACAGTAGGGATATCCATGCAGCAGCAACACCCAGAAAAATGCTGCCCTACAGCATCTCCAGCATCCTCTAATCAGCAGCAGTTCAACAGCAATTAGCCCAGCTCTCATCTTCCACGAAGAAGAATGATAAACCATGCTGAAAACCATCAGCATTTCCAATGCTGACCTTTCCAGTAGATCAACCGAAATCCGCAAATTTTTTTTTTTTTTTTTTGCAAAAATGCACTCCGGATTCCGGAGACCATAAATTTTTTTTTTCCGCACGCCTGATACCGGAGTGCACAACGCACGCCATGTTGAGGGGATTTGGTGAGGAAATTGTTGAACCGGAACATCCCGTGTTTTCTAGGGGAATCACCATCAGGGAGAAGAATACAGGGGGAATGGTTAGAAAATCTGGCAGGAGGGAAAAGGGCTTTGGCCCTACGAAATTTGTCAAACTAGTGCCCATTGGCGACAACTCTATCAAGCTTTCTAAAAATGCGAAGGGATGAGACTCGGCCATCATTCCAAGTATAGTGCATACCTTCGTGGCAGACGTCCTCAAGATCACAGTCTCTAAGGCAATTAGAAAGGTCAAGCAAGCTTTTGTTGTGCCAGATACTACCGAGGGCCTCGAACAGGGATCTAACAGCGTTAAAATCACCAAGAGCGGCTCAGGGGAGATCGCCTGGGTGATTAGAAATCGTCCGAAGGATCTCCCACAGGAGCCTACCAAGTGGCAACATATATTCTACTCGCGGAAAAGGACCTCGATATGAATGACCTGGTCCTCCGAGGAGTGGATGTTAACCGAAACCAATTGGGGGTCCCAGCCAACCCAAATACGACCATTCGAAGACACGGAGTAATTCATAATCCAAGTCCAATTTGGTTTGATTCTGGCGGAGACAATTTGAGAGTTCCTCTCCGCGACCTTGGTTTCCACGAGACCAGCAATACAACATCTATGGGAGTTAATGAGGTTACGGACTTCGTGGGCTTTTACAAACCCATTTAGTCCCCTCACGTTCCAACAGGCAATGCTAATCATGGGTTTTGGGTGTGGGCGGGAGGATTTTTTCTTCCCCCGATATTTTTTTCTTTCTAGGGGAAATTTGTTCCCCATTGTTGGTGGAAGAGGTAACGCATATCTTTTTTTTTTTTAGGTAAGTAAGTATATACATTAAATTAAAAGAAAGTTACAAAATCTTGTGCTAACTCCAAGTGGTTTTCCGACTTGGAATTAGAACAACGACACGGGGTGGCCCCAAACCTCATGACCATGACATAATCTAAGACTATGAGCCAAAGCATGAAAAATAAAATACAAACGGAGAGAACAACTACTAGCAAGAAAACGAGGCTCCAGCGTTGGGTATCAAACCAAAAAACAGCACAACATAATCTCGCCATCCTTGCCCCCACGAGCACAAATGATAATTCCAGACCAGCATCTACATCCAACTGATCTAGAGGAAATTTCAAACTAGGAGCTTACAACAGTCCTCAGCACCAGGGCTGCATCCAAGAACCCACACCCATTCTCAGCACCAGGAGCTTACAGCAGCAAAAGCTGTAAAACAGCACGTCCAGTACTTCATCAGCATTCCAGTCAAGCCATGACAGAAGACAAAGAGTAAAAATCCAAACCATCCAAGCACCACCAGCCATCAACCTCAGTCAACCCAGTGAACTGAAAGTTTGAAACCAAAAACATAGCAATCCAGTTGCTCTGGACCAACCAGAATATTGCCACAGATCCGTATTAACAGCTGAACCACATGCCAATCCGGATCAGGAAAGCAGCCCGGCTAATAACGAGGCTAATCCGAGTTCACTCTATTTCGGATATGATGAACTCTTCTTTTTCCGCCTTTTGGAACTGTGGTGTCTTGACATTTTCCCCTCTCCATTCGGAGAAGGGGCTGACACATCAGCAGAGGGAGAAGTGATTGGGGCAACGCTGGGACTGGCAACATCAAACTGTGAACGTATCGCAACAATGTTCCTCCTTAACATGCCAATACTCGTGCAAGGCCCATGTTCCTGACAATGCTGTTCAGCAGGGGCAACATGAAGGAAAGGGGCAGAGCCAGAGGCAACGCATATCATTCCACCTGATGAACCAGATGATAGAGGGATACTTAATGTAGCTCGATGGGGGGTGCAATTGGTGGATCTGGTATGGATGGAGGACATTGTTTAGGGGCATTGGTCATACCAGGTTCGAGTGAGGACCTTTCATGCCGCATATTCAACGGATCTACAGGAAGGTGCGAACTGCCAGATCCGGGGGAAGAAAAGGATTCAGAGATTCTACATGAGGGGCCTTCTACGGCATGGCAATTGAGCAAAAAAGGAGCATCCATGGCCACATCGTTAGCCTTATCAGAGGAGGGATCATCATGGTTGGGAGGAGGAACTAGACCAACTCCACTAGACGGAGCAGCTGATACTTGAACAAGCCTTTCTGAAGGATCGTTCATATATTCCTCCTGTAAGGCCATAAACGAGTTTGAGGTCATTATGGCCTTATGATCTATATCTTTAGCCGAGGGGACAACCACGGCGGAGGCTTTCTTGCAAGGAGACATCCTAGGAGGTGCGTTGGAGGTGTTATTTCGTGGAATGATCACCTGCTTAGGAACCCAAGAAGTTTTGGTTGGGGGGCCTTTACACCCACTCTTTTGGGATACGGCACTACCCGCGGGCTTATGTTGGTATTCAATTTTAAATTCTCTGAGTTGGTCATCCGAATGTACAGAGGCGCCGCTTGTCCGAATCTTCACGGAATCCGGCCTGGGGGCATCGGCCCCCATTTCGACACAAACTCGAGCATAGCCCATACGCTCGAGTTTTTCGGTGACAGGGTCTAGTAGAAGAGGATTACCAACAGCACTCGCAATCGAACTTAAACCCAGAGGGGTCCAGTATTCAACCGGGATCCCAGACATGGTAATCCAAATAGGGAAAGATTTGTGCTCCTCTCGGGCTAAGATCATTCCCGGCTTCCATTTGTTAAGAAAGAAAGGGTGGCCGGCTATCATCCACAGGCCACTAGCAAGGCATTTGTCGAGCATTGAGCTAGATGAAAAACGAAAGAAACAGAAGCCCAATTCGTTTCCAGCCACATGTTGTAGCTCGAATCGCTTCCAAATTTTCCTTGTAATATTGTTTACTGCATTAAAATGAACAGGATTACCATAAAAATATCCAACGAGGGTAGAGCCCCACATGTCCGCACCCTGTTGGATAACATCAGGAGGGGGGACAAAATGATATTTTCCATATCAGAAATTTTTGGAGGGAAAAATTTAAGGGGAGATTTACGTCCAATAGTTCTCTTTTCAACTACCGAAGCCCAGGAGATGACAGGCGGGCAGGAAGGGAGAACATCAGCTTGGCATGAGTCGTTGGCACTGTTGGACAGAGTGTCTCCGAGTCGTTGGTGAGGCACAGCAGGCAAGCCTTCAGAAAGGCTAAATTCAGACTCAGTCGATATGGGCATAACAGAGACATCGGCCAGCTCAGCCTTATGAATTTCAGCCATTTGACTTTCATTCCAGGAAGACAAGAGGCGAATTCCAGGTTCAGCCATTAGACTTTCATTCCGGGAAAAAAAGAGGCGATTTCCAAGTTCAGCCATTTTTTTTTGGTAAGTAAGATGAGATAAATTTATGAAAGAAGATTTACAGAAAAAGATGTTCAACCTCCAAGTGTTTTGCCAACTTTGAGGTGGAACAACACGCTGAGGCATACCCCGAGCATTACATGAGACCAACTTTGAAAAAACTACAAAAGCATGGATAGTATAAATCAGCATTGTTTAAAACAATAAGACCATCGTAGAGCATTTATCAGAGGGAATTCGTCTTGTTAATCAGACTATCAAATCCACGTTGAATCAAGACCTGGAGATTTTCCAATTCACGTGGTCAGCATTCATTCGAGTGGATCAGGGGAAGGCATTCTTAAAAGAAGCATCACTCAGCTACATAGGAAACGTAAGAAATCCATTCATTATGGGCCGTCTGGACGGGGGAGCCGTATAGGCCAACGGATGACATGGCCAACCATCTAGGGAGAGTGTCTGCTTGATAATCAGCAACAGCCTGCGTCTGGAGATGACCGCTACCATGAAAGCGATTCCTGCAATACCAAGGAACAAAGAGACCGTTTGCTCTGTTGAACGTTGTCATTTTAGAGGCTTTTTAGGTATTATCTATTGTACCATTTGCTCGGGGTATGCCCTAGTATTTTATGTTTTATATCTAAGTCAAAATACTTGGAGATAAAACATAAATTTTGTAAATTTTTTCTCCCATTGATCCAAAATACTTTCTTACCAAAAAAAAAAAAGGAACAAAGAGACTTTTTTTTTTCGACGACGGGCTACAAGACAAGATCAGCCAGCAATAAGCCCACAAAAAAACCAACCATACCGAGTAGATACAGGGACGAAAACAAAAAGTTGATTAGACACAACCGATGCCTAAATGCCCAACCTTGATAATGGTGAAATATCAAAAAAAATACAAACAATACTGGTAAGAAAAAACCAAACCCGAGTGAAAAGTTTTTTTTTTTTTTTACGAGCAGCGGGGGCGAAAGCAAACATGTTAAAGCCCAAAAAACATCAACCATATCCAAGGGGTACGGGAGGTAAAGCAAAAAAATGGTGTAGTCACACCGACACCTAAAAGTCCTATTTAGAAAACAGTGAGAAAATAAATGGAGAACAAGCCATACTGGGAAGACAAAAAAACCAAAAACTAATTTTTTTTTTATTAGATATTCCACCGCCTCAGATACGCACACGGGGTACGCTTGTCAGTATCCAGTGTTGTCATTAGTTTATCACGAACAACATTAATAATTATGGAAAAAAGCTGTGTAGTATCTTGAGGGGCAGATTCTTGAAAAATTCGCTTATTTTTTTTTTTTGGTGAGTTACGCTACCTCCAGATGAAATAGACTGTGGCAGCAAGAGTATTCTTTTTGAACGAGCCATAAAATTTTTTCCTTTCCATTTCTGGGCCGCCCAATTAATGTTTTGTTTCCATTCAGGGTAAGGCCATTGAATTCCCATTTTTCGTCTAACCCTGGACCAGATATTGGTAGAGAATGGACATGAAAAGAAGAGATGTTCGTAAGTTTCATCAACCGAGGCACAGAGGATGCATTTAGAGGGGATATTTGGAATTCCATGGATGCGATCATTTGTACTGAGCCTACCCTTAATCGCTAACCAGAGAGTGAAGGCATGAGCAGGAATATGGAAGGAACCCCAAACTAAGTTAGTCCGTGGAAGAATTAGCCTATGAGGATGTATAAGAAAGTAAGCAGATTTAGTTGAAAAATTTCCATCAGTTGTGTCATCCTATCTCACAGAGTCAGATCTATTGGCGTTGGGGGAATACAATGGCATTTTCTCATCGAGGGAAGAGACATCATGATGATATGGATTTGGCCATTCCTAATGGTTGTTTCTGATAATCATATGTACTTTTGCATCCCAAGGCAAACTCTGACCAACCGAGTACGATCAGAACTCACCATACTCAGTGGCCCCATCGGGTGCCAATGGTCATGCCATAGGAACGTATCAGTCCCATCACCGATGGTATGTATGGAGTGAGAACGCTTAAAAGGGCGAAGCTTCATTGTAAGGTTAGGTATCGGAAGAAAAATTGATAAAAGTTCGGGTTCATGCTGCTGAAGCGCTGCCAATGGCACGATTTCTAGAACATGGGTAATGATGCTGCTGAAGTAGCATGCTGCTGAAGCGCTGCCACGGCTCGAGCACGATTTCTAAAATCTCACCCGCCCGCTGGCCGTGGGAATTCAAGTAGCACGCTCGCCTGCTGGCCGCTCTAGGCGCCCTCGAGCGGAAATTCCAGAACCGCGGCCGCCTGATGCTCGCTCGAGGCACGCTCGAGCGGTTTTGCCTTTTAAAGTCATGGCTGCTTCTCTTTTCCCCATTTTTCCCACGAGCCAGAAGCTTCTGGAGAGAGAGTGCCGATTCTAGTGAGGGAAGAGAGGAGATCGAGGCCATGGAGTCCAAATTCGTCCGAGAGCTAGTTATAAATGTGAAAGCGCGCACCGAAGCAAGTGTTCTCATAGTCACTTCTCGTTCCCTTTCGATGTTTTGCTTGATTTTGTTGGGTAATTGTGTGTCGATACCCACTATAAATGTTAGAATCATAAAACCCAAGATTCTTGACCAAGAAATATGTAGTTGTTTGTCCGAATCGTGTTTGGTCCACTCAGTTTGGTTTCACCGAAACCCTAACCCATGAAAATGGGAATTTTTTGTTTCCCTTCTATGTATCATCAAATTGACCTCAAAATGTGAATCCTCACGTCCCAATGATGTACATATGTCGCCGCGGGTTCAATTTTGCACGTCTTGACCCGTTTGCGGCGTCTGAGCCCTCTAAATGGGCGCTGAAACTGTTCACCCGAGACCCAAGGGGAAAATTGCAAGCTTTTCCCTTCGTAAAATGTTAAAATGACTCTAGAATATGAATCCTTGCATCCCAATTGTATGTATATATCGACGAGATGTCTGATTTCGTAAGATTTGACCCGTTCGCTGCATCCGAGAACTTTAAAAGTCCCCTATTACTGTTCGTCCGAAAATGAATGGGAAAGTTGCATGGTTCCATCATCGTATTATGTTAAATTGTGCTCAAAGTATGAAACATCGTGTACCAATTGTGTATACGTATCCACCGGACGTCTAATCTCACAAGTATCAAACCGTTCACGACGTCCGGATGTTAAAAAAAAAACTGACACATTTCTCTCGAAATGAAATGAGAAATGTACGTGTTATGCCATTGTTAATTGTTATGGAAATGATGTTTAATTGTTTGAACGTAAATATAAGCTCTGAAATGTGTATCCATGTGCCGGAAGCAAGGGATTGAGTTCCGGAGGTTTGTAACTAATATGTGATCATCAGAGGTAAGAAATCCTAATCTCCCTCGTGAACTTGGTATGATTTGTTGTGAATAAGGGATTGAGTCCAACAGAAAGTTGTAAACCAAGCAAGTGAATTGAAGGATATCCACATTGTGCGTCGTGATGGAATGATCTCCCAGATGGAGATGTATGTGATGGAATGATCTCCAGGATGGAGATGTATGTGATGGGAACGGGATTTCCCGAGTTGTGAATGTGTTTGGAAGATATGGATTTCCCTCTCCAAGTGTGGAAACTAACCTTGAAACTAAGATCATGATTTATAGGGGTAGTATTGTTTAGCTTACGATGTCTATCACGGGGTGAACCCGAGGAATACTTGGCCACGTATTCTGGCCACTTGTGGGAGCGGGTGATATTTTTGGTACGCTTTAAGAAACTCCTATGGAAGAACGAGGATTGCCCTAGTCCCCGAGGGATATGGGGCGTGTTGGTTGAACGCTACATAGTGAGATGTAGTCATTCATTGAGTGTTGCATGGAGGCAACCGATGGTCGAGTGCTGCAGACCTAAAATGTTGCCATGGCTTTAGAATGTGTAGCGAACACATTCCTTTCCTCGTTCTCTTGCATCGTTGGTAAGTACAGTCTGCTAGCCCGGGTCCGCAAAGATGATATAATGATGAAAATGAATAATGCCTAATCGATGTAACTGTGAGAACTAGTGATTCAAAATGTTTCTTGTTCCATCTCCAGCTTCATGATTATTGAGATTACCTGTGTTTTCCCCTATTTCAGTTCTATTATGTGCCTACAAGTATCGAACCGTTCACTTTTTTTTGTGTTTTTTGGTATGTAAGTATTTTGAATTAAAAGGAGAAAAAATTACACAGACTATGCATTAAATCCAAGTATTTTAACTTGAAGATAATACATAAAGTGCTAGGGTGTACCCGAAGCAGTTAGTACATCAAAATACATACAAAAATAATGACACACAACAAAGGGGTCCTCCATGAGGACACCCATAGGCATCAGACCAAAAACGAAAGTTTGCAACATATCTCAGACATAATACCACCCATGGGTATCTAACCGTTTATGGCATTCGGATGTTCAAAAAGAAACCTGACACTGTTCTCCCGAAATGAATGAGGCATATGACTCTGGTTGTTCTGTCTCTTCTGCTCCTCCCCTTTTAGTGGATGAAGGTTTCCAATCAGAAGTGCCTGTGACGAATGCTATGGGTAGCGGCGACTTAAATTTGGAGCGCTCATCCTCTGGGGTTATGCTGGAATCCCATGGCCATCCCCATGCTGAGAGATTGGAATTTCAAACCCATGCCTTTGCCAAATTTGGTCTGGAGCCCCAAGTGCCCCTGTTTATGGACTCTTTTTTTTTGTAAGTAAGATGAGATTAAATTAAATAAAATTTACAGAACGATGTTTAACCTCCAAGTATTTTGCCAACTTAGAGGTAGAACAACACGCTAGGGCATACCCCGAGCACTACCATAGACCAAGTCATGAAAATGTACAAAAAAATATATTTGCAATTCTCATCAAGGTTACGGAAAACTAAACTGTCGTAGATATCTTTTGCTGAAGGAACTCGTCTTGCAAATCAGAAATATGCATCCATGCAGAAAAAGGAACATGAGACAGTTAGCATGTCACGTGTTCATCATCCATCCGTGTGTATAGTGGATAGTCAAGCTTCATTTATGCATCAATCAGC
>JAOVVI020014338.1:0-11541 GCA_028571085.2 Nepenthes alata | reverse complement strand
ATCTTAGTTTTCCTCCTAGGCAATTAAGAACAGTTGCCATCCAAGAATTAGATCACAAGAAATCCAATAAGATGAAAATTTTTCCAATTCATATGCAGCTCTTGAACATCATATTACTAACTGTTCACGGTAATAGCTTACCAATTAGTTGACAACAAACATAAGCCACAGAAAATGCTGCCAAATAAATTGTTGTGGCTATTTATCAATCCTGGCTAATTAAAACTAGACCAACTCTAAACATCATTCTTGTGCATGATAATAAGGAAAACTAAAGTGGAAATGTTTTCAAATATGGATAGAAAACCACAAATTTTGAAATAGGACAGGGCCATATAACGAAGATTCAATTGCTCATCAGTATATAACAAGGCACTTGATCGACTAATTTGAAACACCAATATATAGGTGTGCAAAAGATGTGTATAATTAGAAAGAGGGGAACAGGAGAAAAGGGTTGAGAGAGAACAAGATAGCAACTAGCACTTGGAAAAAGGGGGGGCCGGTATCCATATATAAAATAGAAAGGCTAAAAGGAAAGAACACAGCCAAGTCCCCCCAAAATAATAGGGCTTCTGCTGAAATCTACTCATAACCACCAAAAGAACACCCAAAACTTAAATCAACACCACAAAAACAAGAAAACATCAATCAAACATTGAATCAAACACGTGGCTTGCAATATGCACTTGGGTTGTCCTAGTTGTGGTCAAAATTTGACAAAAAATTGTTAGAAATTAGGAAACCAACGTATACAGCTTTGTAATAAAAAACGAATACAACTTTAGTTATTGTTCCTAGAATGAACCTAGATAAACCAATCGGCTACTGGAATATTCAAAGGGAACTTATTTGGTCTCATTTTATTTTGTAAAGGAAGTAAAGAAAAAAAAAATAGAAAAGATAGGGAACGGTTGAATTTGGTTGGGATGAGAGGTGAAGATTGAAGAATTCCACAACCGAGGCGTAACGACTGACTTTTCCTCCAAAAGCGTAGTTGAATGTTGTGTCCCCCCGTCGCATTACCATCCGCACTCACTATCCACATAAAATTTCTCCCCAAGAGAAAAAGTCGCGATGTTCTTATAGTACGATATTTAAAAAAAAAATAACCTAAAGAAGAGAGTTAGTGCTAATGACAATATGTGATGGGACTAAGATATCTTAGAGACAATAAAGCTGAAAATAAGTGTTATAAGATTTGAAAATTATGCTTGATTAATGAAAATTTTAAAACATACTGAGATCAAAAAGTTAGGGGGGGAGTGAGTGAAGCTAAGTCTTGTGTTTATAATGTTTATATACTAAATTAGGATATAAACAGGAAAAGAAATATATTTATAAATAAGTTAGAATAAATGATAAACAATTGAATTTTACTAAAAAGATGATATCAAGAAAAGATAGCTGAATTAATTTAGTAATTTGATGTGACCTAATAAAAATTAATAAATACATGGCCATAGGAATAAAATCAAATTCAGGGTTTAGTTTAATAAGGTTGACCCCAGGGATCCAGCAAAAGGCTACATAAGATTCTATAAGCCGACTTGTCATGTTAATAGACCCTCAAATCAAAGCATGGTGTTTAATCACCTGTTGACCCAGCCCAGCCGTATAAACATTGCGACAGTTATCAAGAAAGAAGCAGTTAGAGGGCAACAATACAATCAGGGAGATGTGTCACTGATCAAAAATAAGCAATTAGGGAGACATGCTGCTGACCACAATGCAGAAATGAAGGAGCAATTATACCCATTGTCATGACTCATAATCCCATAGCAAGGCATAACATGTTTCCTCAAGAGGTTAAGTCAAGGTTTAACGCCTTTATAAATGCAACACTCTTCCCTATAAAGAAGGTGGAACATTCTTACTTGACTCAAGATTACTTCTACAAAACTTGAATTGGAATATCATTATTGCCTCTCCTCAAAAGTAAGCTCTTACGGACATTCTCTTTCATATCCTTTATCAAAACTCTTCCGGACAACATCTAAGTATTATAACTCAATATCCCAACGAATGTTAGAGATCACGTCTTCTTGACAAGATGGGTCATGTAGAAGTGTCCTTTGAGCTCATTCATTAGTGCTAATAACCCAAAAATTATTCAACCACCATCATAACCCGATATCCAGATAGATGTCGGAAATCATGTCTTCTTGATAAGAGAGGTTGTGTAAAAGTGTCCCTCGACCTCATTTATCAGTGCTAATACCCCAAAAATCATCCAACCATTGAGATGAGAGCTATCCTCAATGCCCAAAAGCTTGCAATTTAAAGATTAAAATGAAATGTTTCAAGAAATCCCAATATACACGACTATATATATAGGCCAGACACCATTCATTGTTGAGATTATAGGAAGGGTACTTCCCAAAAAGTTCAAGAAGCCCAACCTAGAGCCTTATGATCGGAGTTCCAACCCAATGGAACACCCAGACCATTTCAACACTTTCCTCAAGTTCTAGGGCTTTAGAGATATCTCACTTTGCTAGTGGGTTCTCTATGGCTTTGAAGTGAAGCCCATACATGGTTCTATTAGCTGTGATCAAACTCAATAAGCTCCTTCAAGGATTTACTCAAAAGATTGTTTCCATAGTTCGCATGTACTTTAGAAGCACCTTTGACACTAGAAAATGAACTAATTCATTATGTTTGCGCAGTCTAATGACTTCTTTGTTAATCTTTTGTAGCAGTACTTTTACACCTTTGTCGATCTCGTGACCATGCAAGGTCTTCTAACAAAGCCTAAGAGTTTGAGAGCACAGACTAGAGGCTATAAAAGCACGAACATCGTAACTTTTTGTCTTAATGAGAAATTTTATGTAGACAGTGATTGGGATGGTGATAGGGCAGGAAGGCACTCAACTATGCTTTTGGAAGAAAAGTCAGTCGTAGTGCTTCGGTTGTGGAATTCTTCAATCTTCACCTCTCATCCCATCAGAATCCAACCTTTCCCTATCTTTTCTATTGTTTTTTCTTTACTTTCTTTACAAAACAAAATAAGACCAAATAAGTCACCTTCGAATATTCCAACAGCTGATTGGTTGATCTAGGTTCATTCTAGGAACAAAAACTAAAATTGTATATGTTTTTTATAACAAAGTTGCGTATGTTGATTTGCTATTTTCTAACAATCTTTGCCAAATTCTAACCCCAACTACGACAACCCAGGTGCATATTGTGAGCTATATATTTGATTCAATGTCCGACAGATGTTTTCTTGTTTTTGTGTTCGCTGTTTTTTGTGTTTCTTTTCTTCTAGCCTCTCTATTTGATATGCGGATACCATCCCCCCTTTTTCCCAACAGTTAGTTGCTATCTTGTTCTCTTTCAACCCTTTTCTCCTCTTCCCCTCTTTCTAATTATACGCAGCATACTTTGTCATCCTATCAATCCCAACTAAAACTTTCTTTACATCCTGATTAGGCAACTTCTCGATTAAGTATGTAGTAACATTGCTCCAATAATATACAGATAAGGCGAAAGGATCTTAGTAAACATTGATAAGGACTTCTATTTGTTTTATTTCATTGACACACATCACAAGAGAACAAATTGCTATATATATATACTTGTATGGTCCAGGCCAATAAGAAGAATGATGAACTTTATGGATTGTTCCCACAATTTCTGAGTGACCACCAATTTGAAGAGGTGCGACAACCCTGATATAATTTCTCCCTAAGGTCAGAAGTAGAGGCAACATATGAGCAGTTCTTGTGTTTAATGAGGCCATTGCTGTATGAAAATGGTGGTCTTGCTTGGGGATGGATTGCTAATGCTAGAATAAGTTTCGAAGCAATAATATCTTATTCATAAATGGCAATCAATCCAGTGATCCAAACTGGAACAATTGTAATTAAATAGTGTTTTGCATCCTCCACCTTCTAGAAAGGGCATTAGCAACGATGTTAACCATTCCTTTTTGATATTGTATACTTGTATTGAATGCCCAGAAGCTTGGTTTAGCTTTTCTAGTGCAGAATGCTTGCATTCTTTTGTTCCAACAAGTGCTTTAAGCTTCTATGACCAGTCCTGATAATAAACTGACGGCCTTGGAGATATCTCCATTTGGTGACAACCACAAGGATCGGTAGCATTTTTTCTCATATATGGAATGCCCTTTGCTCTCGCCTCAAATGCCTGACTTAGGAAGGCAATTGGTCGGCATTGTTGCATTAACATCATCCCCATTCCTTTACCTGACACATCAGCCTCAAATATAAATGGCTGCTAGAAATCACCAAGGGCCAATACAAGTGCTGATTGCATTGCAGTTTTGAGGTGTTGGAAGGCTTGCACCTTATTGGCATTTGCAGTCAACAGGTCCCTGTTGACTAGTTCAATGAGGAATCGGAAATGGATCTATAATGTTGCAAAATTCCCCCCCCCCCTTAGTAATAGTCTATAAGCCTAAAAAATGCTCTAAAATCCCCTTGAAAAGGAGGTCTAGTCCATTGAAGCATTGCAGAGATTTTTGCAGGGTCTATTGCTATCCGTTTGACCGAAATAAGATGACCAAGGTCTTTAAGTTGAGTTTGACAAAAAGAACAATTAGATTGTTTGGCAAATAACTAGAATTATCAAAGTATGAGAAAAACTGAATGCAGATGAGAAAATTGTTGCTCAATAAAAGTGTTGTATACCAAGATGTCATAAATACATACTAGAAAAAAAATTTTAGATGTGGGCTAAAAATGTGGTTCATGAGTGCTTGAATGGTGGCAGGGGCATTGGTGAGGCCAAAGTACATAACCTTGAATTTGTAATGACCTTGGTGAGTTTTAGAGGCTGTTTTACAGGTATGATTTTCATGCAATTAGATTTAGTGTTAACTCAATCGAAAATAGTATTCAGAAAAATATGGTGCCCCATGAAGTTCATCCAAATGATCAATAATAATGAGAATTGGAATTTTTTTTATGGTGATGCTGTTCAATTGTCTTTAATCAATGCAAAATTGCTAAGTTCCTTCTTGTTTCTTGAATAGGAGAATAGGACATGAAATGGGACTTGTGCTGGGTATGCTGATGGAGGCTTAAGACATTTTTAGTAGAAGTTTTTCAAACTCATCTTTCTAATGATGTGTATGGATAGGGTCTCAAATTGACCGGTTGAGAGTTAGGCTAGAGATTAATGCGGTTGTCAAAGAGTTTACTGGGTAGAAGTTGAGTGGGTTCAACAAAATGCCTCGAAATTCCAAAAGTTTTCGTAAAATTGGAAACTGAGTTACCTGCCTTCGTGGTATGGCGAAAAAGTGATAGTTAATAGATAGATTATTACTGCAACTCTTTGCTGCAACCATTTCTGTTGTTTTTGGGTTGAAATTGGGTTATGGTATAATGATTCTTTCAAGCTAGAATGTTGCACTTGATGTCCCTCTTACAGAAAATAAATTTGGAGATGGAGGAAATAAATAATATAGGGCTGTAGTCCTCTATCCTGTCCACTCTTAGAACAATATCATATTTACCTAGTTGAGAAATCTTATATCAGCCATAAAGGAGTGTCCTTGCATAGTCTAATTGAAATTGCAACACTTGAACTTGTTCAGCATCTTGCTGCCATTATCCATTGTTATTGAAGGGGGAAAAGTGTTGGGATATTGATCACTTCTGTGCGAGTCCATATCTGGTTGACAAGTTGTTCAAAACATTTGGGCGAACACTCACATTGGTACAATGTCAAGACGAAGCATTGTGGCTTTCGCACGGCCGGGTTGATGACGTTGGCCTGATGAGGCCGACCAGCTAGGTGATACCGACTAGCCTGCTATGGCCAGCCAGCCGGCAAGATGTGACTAGCCTGATGAGGACACCTAGCCGATGTGCCCAGTTGGACAAAAAGGGGCTGGCCGGGCAAATATGGGATGGCCGGATTGAATACCAACCACAATTTACCAAAAGTGCAGGAACTAGTGAATGAGCGGGAAAAACGGGTGAGCAGGTGTAACAAATCATCTGCAAAGCGCAGAGTAGGTGATTGACTTGCAATGTGGGCAATTGACTTGCAAAGTGGGTGATCGACTTACAGAGTAAGTGACCAATTGCAAAGTAGGTGCCGCCGGAGAGGAGATTTATCTGTATATATATTAATATCGCTGCTACTATGGGAGATAACAGTGTAATATAATGAGTTGTGCTCTACTCTTATATTCTGTTATTTGAATTTCTATAACAAAAAATTTTATATAGTGAAATTTATGGACTAAATGTCCCATGATTTTTCCCTCTTATTTAGAATAGGGTTTCCATGTAAATTATATGTGTCTTATTTCTCCATTTCCTTTTGTGATTATTATTCGTCATTATCATCACGATATTCTTTCCTCTCGGTCCAACTTTTGCCGGCCGATCCCCAACAAAAAGTGCCTTGTAATGTGCATTTTGTTCTCCAAGCAATTCGAAAATCCAAAAAACTATGGGTATTCCCACTATCAATTAAGATCGACATGGATTGGTTCAAGACTTCTGCGTTTATCCAAGACTTCTTGGATGTCAAAATGGTGAAATAATTTTTGCACTTTGTAATCCAACTTCAGGTTTTCTCTCTAGAAAATGAAGGAAAGTCTAGTTTGGGAAAATGGTGAACATTGTACCTACGAGGGGTGTTGATTTCTTGGATTCAAGGAATATGGATAATCCCTTGTCTGTGATCCGCGATGGAGGCACCAGAGTGATGAGCCTTAATGCTTACAGAAGAATTTTCTTATGGGAATTAATCGGTTTAAGATGGAAAAGGAGTACAGAAAACTTTTGATTGATTGTATCATCAAGGTGCTTGTGTAGATCTGCTTTGTTGGCCAATGCTTTTGCCTAAAATCTGAAGAATTCCTTTTGAATTTCAAGCTGCATTTGTTGATGGATTCTGTCTGAAGCATATGCCTGACATTGCAGCCACTATTTATTAAGTTTTCGGTTGGCCATGGTGAAAGAATTGGCTACTTGTGTTGGTGTAAAAATTTTTTTCCTGAAAATTTGAGAAGATTAGAAGCATTTCAAAGGATGGAATCTTCTCTAATAGGAGTTGTAATGAAGTCATTACAATCATATGGATATGATACTGTGAGTCTAGTAAAGAAAGGGAAAAAAGGAGATTAGAGCAACAGAATTGGGATGCAGAATCAGAAGAAATGAAAGGAGATGAAAACAACTGATCAAGATGAGGAAAATGGAACAGTTCAGTGTTAGTTCACATTCTCTGTACAGTCGATTTACATTACACCTATAGCTGTGGTAGTTCTAAGCAATCAACTGACTCTTAACATATAACTATTTTTTTATTGTCCTTGATCTTGTGAAGTGTGTGTGAGTGTGTGTGCGTGTGTGTTTTAAATTTTTGTTGCATCTGTTTGCAGTGTCTCTGTTACCATAGACTTACTTTAGAATTATTTCAAAAGGTGGGCAGACTCTGATATGTACTTCAGACTTACTGAACGACTCTAAGAGAATCCACTCGAGAAATACTCTTAAGTCTACATTGCGGAACAAAAGAGGTAATCTCAGTGGAGATAGGATTGAAAAGTTATCAAATAGAAAATTTTGCTCGAGATCTAAATTTTTAACTTTTGAAATAAAATTTGGATCTCTTGTAAGAGTAGTGGCATGTATTTGGGTAGCAATTTATCAATAAAGTCGTTCAATACTACAACAAGAATGTGAAGGCAAAGACATTCAAAGTCGATGACTTAATGTTGGAAATATTGAAACAACTAAGAAGCTTGGACACAAAAATAAACTGTCCCCAACTTGGGAATGATCATTCCCAGTGTTGGCAACACCCCATAACAGGGTATATAAGTTATGTACTTAAAACAGAAAAAATTGTCTTCGACGAAAAGAGTAATAAGAAAAAATAGAATCAAAATTACCTAAATGTAACATTTAGTTTCCTTAGATCATTATTCACCTCAAAAAGTATTACCAATGAAAAGAATAGCCTGGAAACATAAAAGTATACCCTGCCTCTCACTTTAAAATGCTTGTGTGTTGTAAATTATTTTTCATGTTGTCAATAAAAATAATTTTTAATTTACTTTTTGCCAATTCACATGCATGTATATTATCAATATGATCACGATTGACCCTAAGTTGGACAATTAGTTTAAACACATTGTCTATTGAATGCACTAATTTAAATGAACAATTATAATATCGGTTTAATACCATCATATGGCCTCAAATATGGTCACACATTCACAACTCAGGGACTTGAGAATTTTGAAAATTGGGCATTCAATTCTCTTTTGAGAGATTAAAAAAGGCTTAATGAAGTCAATCATGATTCAACTAGTCAAGGTTAACCAACCTACTAAGCTTTAGAGACACTGTAAAGGCATCAGTGACAAAGCTCCGTTCAATGGGATATACACAATCAGTCAAATGATTAAGGACCAGGGACCACCCTTAACAGTAATAACAGTCTTAGCTGGTAATTAATTCGGGCATCTTATGTTCAAAGACTCATATATATATATATACTCGGGGGCTAAATCACTTATTCAACATCAGAAGATGTGGCTCGATCTTCAATAATAGTACCTTGATCTCTATAATCACTAGACCAATTCATTTATTCTGCCACTTTTTTCTCAAGGTAGATCGATTGATCTTCAAACAACGATGTTCTACCCTCGACAACCATAGCTTTGAATTCCAAGACTCTTACTACAGCTGGATCAACAAGATCAAGACAAGTGATCAATTTTAATGTCTTGACTATACATCCTATCTTTGATTAGATGCCCCAAATTTTTGACTGCTAAAAGATTGAGTCAGCAATATAAAGACAAATGAAGGATTCGAAATCAAATATCTAGAATCTACCTCTTGGGGTGGAAAACCTTCTCTAGGAGTAAAACCTGATGATGATCTAGTTTCATTATGGTTTGGTACAAAGTAGTGTTTGTAACAAAGGAGAGGCAAAGATTTATAAAACAAAGAAATTTCAAAACCTGGGGCCTTATGTTAAACCTCAGAATCGATGTAACTCAAAGAAAATGATAAAAAAACAAATAACAGATCTTCTAATATTATATACATCATTTTCTAATTTGGAAGAAACAGCTCGAGTTGCTGAAAACTTAAGAAGCGATTTAACTAATACAGGAGAGTTGGATAGGACCAAAATCCTATATTCAACAATGATAGGAATATTAACTGGCTCATCCTCAAATGAAAAATGATGTAAAGAATTATACTCCCTCAAAGGAATGATGGGAATCCTTTCTTCAAAATTCAAAGTAGATTACTTGGATTTTTATTTTAACATACTCAAAGCATGAATTCAACTTTTGAATATAATAGACTAATATTGAGTATTGCCTAAAATTAAGGCTGACCTCATCCATTGGTATAAGGGGTCGGCAAATAATTAAATCATGAAAAGATTTAAATTAGCCAAATTCTTAGGATCAAATATGAATAACAAAAGTCAAGCACGAATCCTATAAGAATTTAACCAAGTTGCCAAACAGTCAAATGATTGAATTATTAAGTAGCTGAGTAGCCAGACCACCAAGTATACAAGGTTTCAAATGTTAGAAGATTAATTAAACCTGGCGATTAATCTTGTCAAACAATTATATGAATCAAGAGATGAACGGTTAAATCAAGATAGTAATTAATGCACTTAACGGATAAGCTCTAAACTTAGAATATATAAAACAGTTAAATCATTTAATTATTAATTAGAGTAAAAACTTTGATTATGATTAATTATTCATCTTTAGGAAACAGTTATAAACTGGTAGTAAGGCCACAGCTAACTTCTCAAGAAAAGGGAGGGTGAATCAAAGACAACAAATATATCAATCTCAGAGCCTAATCCTCCATTCTCTACTCCTCTTGGAGCCTAGTCCTCTATTTTTCACTCTCTTGGAGCTTTGTCCCCAATTTTTTACTCATTCGGAGCCTAATATTCCATCCTCCACTCTCACATAATCACTTTTTTCACCCTTTTTTCCAACTTTTTGAAAACGTTACTAATTTGAGTATCAAAAAATATATTAGAGAATAAATAATGTTTTTCTTTGACCTTATCATGTGTAGGATCCAAATACAATATTTGATAGTCCAACCCGACTATATTCAAATTACTATTCAGATTTGAGGTACACATTATATACATTTTACAAACCCTTAGGCAGCTATCTTGTCGCAGCTAACCTCTATTGCAAAAGCAAACAAACCATGAAACATTTGAATATCAAGTTGAATAACATCCCCCACCGGGTCCGCATAGACAAGCTCGCTGGATATCGATCCTATTTGCCCAACCTGCTAAAGGGTTGATCCATGTAGAAACTCGAGCATTCGGAGATAACTGTTGGATTTTGGTCACTCTCTTATAGATATCTCAACAAACGGAAAGTTATCGAAAATTCATACGAAACTCGTGCGAGGATTGGAATGTTAATGCGCGTTTCACGCACACGACAAAGAATCAGGAGACAGGATCAAATCAGGCACTTGAGGGGGGCTCGAGCAGAGCTCAAGTGCCGATTCCAGAATGATAGAGGATTGTGGGCGCTTGATTCGCGCTCGAGTCTTGAAAATTTTTCAATATCCAGTTGAAAACCAATTCAAGTTATTCTTCATTAAACTAAAATATATAATTATAACCTTGGTCGTAGGACATATTACAGATTGATAAGTTATTTTCTCATTGTATTATATTCTTATGGTTGTTAGATGTATTATGATTATAGTCAACAGGTTATTCACATATATTGTTATTAAAAGTATCAAAGGGGTTTATTTGTAATCTCATTCGTAGTTAAAATTATTTGAAGTCATTCCATGATTTTTTCTTAGTTAAGAATGTGTTGGGTCCGGTATTGCGGGCCAAACCGAAACCGAAAGTGTGCTGAGGAAGTTTCGTTAAGGCGGGAAATGCTTTTATCTTGGCGGGAAATACTTTCGTTTTGGGGGGAAAATGTTGCTCCTTTCCCCATAAAAGGACAAAGGTGGCACAGAGAAAGGGGAGGAAAAACAGATCCACGCTTCCCCAGACTCTCGAAGCTGGCCTCTGCCTTGGGCAGAGGAACGACAGCTCTCTCATCATCTCTCCCTCTCTCTGGCCTCGCCAGGAACAAGAAAAGAAAAGGGAGAAAACTGGGGCGAAAGAGAGGGGGAGCGAGATTCAGCCAACGAGGAGCCAGGCAAACCGCGGAGCCCTCTCCGTCGACGACCCAAAGCTCCCTCACTGCTGACGTATCCAGAAGGAGAAGGTGCAGAGCTTTCCTGCTGACGACACTCCACGATTTCCCCTCAGATCGGCGCTCAATGGAGCCCGAAGCTCACCGTTCATGGCGATCGGCACATCTCTTCCGTTTCCGACCAAAACGAAGCACTTGACTGTCCCAGCGACCAAATCCTGCAACTCCCCTGTTTAGTGGGAGCAGGACGAAGCTTCCTCGTAACAAGGCTCCGCAAACCTCCTCCCATGGTGTTCTGCTGCTCAGCCCAAGCAAAATCCAGGACGAGGTTTGGGTTCTTTCGGGAATGGCGCTCAGCCATTCCTCCCGAACCA
>JAOVVI020014337.1:0-11542 GCA_028571085.2 Nepenthes alata | reverse complement strand
GAAACATGCTTTTAGAGCATAAATACCATATTTTGAGACAGAAAAGCTATAAAAATAAAAAATAACATCCGTGGTATACTTGCCTATGCCTGATCTACCATTAGTTTTACTCAGATTGAAGCGGAACGTCCAGATTCCTCTTTTCCTCTTTCCCTTGCCCTCTTCTCTCCCTTCGTTCTCTACCAAAATCAACGCGTAATGGCCGAGCAAAATGCGCTCGGAGTTATATAATTAGTCAGGCGCTTGAGCGGTGTTCGAGCACCAACTAGGCGCTGGTTATGAAAATGTGCACTCGAGCACCGACCTCTCGTAACTTCTCATCCCTGCTTTGCCTAGGGCACCCTTCGAGCGGGCCCTTGCGCAAAATTGTGCCTCTCCGGCCCTCAAGCACACGTCGAGCGACGATCCCCCTTGGTCAGTTTCGCTCCTTTTTGCTCTGGTACCAAATTTTTCTTTTTTTTGGTAAGTAAATAAAATTTAAAATAATCGTAATTCCAAGATGCTATTCAAGCTCCAAGTGTTTTGCCAACTTAGAGGTAGAACAACGAGTTGGGGCATTCCCCAAGAACCACCACGAACCAATTCATAACCGAGTGGAAAAGAAATAAAAAGCAATACCAACATCTAGCTGAGCATCAACTAAAACAGCCGAATAAATCCGGCCAAAATACATACACACTATAACAAACTTCTAAAGAACTAGACCGAGCTGAAGGAATGAAAACAGCAGCAACAGCATCAGGGCTCCATCGCCCAGTAGCCCAATCAAATCCGGCTATTGTGAAGATAAATTCCAACCAACCATGAGCGATGAAGTCGAAACCAACCATTGTGGAGAGAAATCAAAACCGGCCATGTGAGGAGAAAATCCAAACCGGCCTCGATTTTGAATCGGCCTTAGATTTTAAAATCGGCTTCATAATATGATTTGAAACACGGGCATTAGCCTGAAATCGGCCTTCCCTAAAGCATGCGACAAAATCGGCCATAAGCAAGACATCTGCCATTCCTGAAGCATTAATCTAAATCGGCCTTAAGCATGAAATCGGCCTTCCCAAAAGCGAGATTCAAAATCGGCCAAAAACAAGGATCCAAATTGGCCAACCCTGCAACCTGGCCACCTTAATGATAACGAAACCGGCCCCTTTTCAAGGTAACCATCGAAACCAGCCCCCTTAACAACATGAAAATGAAACCGGCTTAATAAACAGACTCGAATTTTTTTTTTGAAAACGGCCTTTGATTAAAAAGACGGCATTATAAAAAGAGCGTCCATATTCATGAATAAAAAACGGCCTTCCCTGAACCAACCCAAATGCATGTTAATGAAACCGGCCCTTTTGCAAGATAAGAATCGAAACCGGCCCCCAATGCACGACAAAAACAAAACCGGCCCCCAATGCACAAAGAAATTAAAACTGGCCTTATAAACAGACCCTCGCTCTTTTTTTTTTCCTGGCCACCTCAGGAGGCCAAAACGGCACCAAACGAACCGGGCAAAAACCCAGTCAGCAGCAATTTGGACAAAATCCAGATCGGCTTTATATCCCACCCCGAGCAAGAAAGCCAACCCATCAGCTGGCCACGTCAGCAAGGCCAAATCTGTCAAAACACCACAACCGGGCAACCCCGCATCATCATGAGCCACGCCAACAAGGTAACCAAAATCAGGCAAAGCACAACCAAAACCGCCAACACACAGGCCAACCCGGCAACTAAATATATAAAAATATATACGTATAGAAAAATATATATATATATATAGAAATATATGTAAATTTTTTTTTGTATTGAAAGAGGATAAAACTTTACAAACTATGATTTAATTCCAAATGTTTTTTTGACTTGGAGTAATATCACAACCGCAGGCCCGAACAACAAAATAAGTACAGGAAGAGCAAGTCCTACATCAGAAGACCCTTTGATGGAAGGGGATCGACACAAAACTTAATCCGGCATCCCTTGTTTGGAATAGTGGCCAGAACATACCCCAGAGTATAACTACAACAGGAAAGTCCAACGAGTCCGGTTGGTACCAAGCAGCGGGCCAACTATAAACCATGGCCTGAACAAAAGCGTGGACAAACAGCATCTTCACAGCAGTAATAGCTCCAACCTACGTACCAGCAAACCACAGAAGCTTCAACTAAGATGAAAAAGGTGACAGAGCCACCACGGATAAGAGCCATCGTCATGACCAAACATAGTTTGGGAGAACTCATCACTGGGGAGAGACAACACACCGGTAATGTCATTTTTTTTTAGAAAAAGTGATTAAAATACAAAAAAAATAAAGGAAAACAAAGTTCAAACACTAAGTATTTTATCAACTTGGATGCAGAGCAAGATAGCTAGGGCATCCCCTAAGCGAAAAAAACAAAATAAGCAGAATATGTAGAAACAGTCCGAAGACTAAAGTCATCAAAGATACACAGCGCCCCTAGATTTAGCACTACCCATCTGCAAGCTCGAGAAACATGGAGAGCACACCCTTCAACTTACCCGGGAGTGGCCGAGCATCCCAAACACACTCCCGCACCCAACAAGACCCATCCACAAAGATGCCTCAGATACAACCGAAGCAGACCAAAGTCCAGAACAACCAAGGGACAGGAGGCACGTGCAAAGACGACAACTCCAGGCACAGACTAGTCCACTTCAGAAGACCAGCAATTACATAGAGCTTCACCTGGCCAGTACCTATCAATAGCCTGCCCAAACTTCATCCCTCCAGACCATAGTTGGGGCAGAAACACACCGCAGACAGGGAGTAAATCAGACTCCACCTAAGTTCTTCGGCGCCACAGGAATATCAATCCAGATTGGGCATCCCACAACAGCAATCCGGACCATATCATCACAAGCCTCAAAACCTGGAAGAAAGAGCGCAGGCCGCCTCTTTATCCTCCCTTACAACAGAGCGAAACTGGAACATGGCTCCAAAGCCCAGCACCGACAAGCAATAGTAGCTTCAAAACCCAGCAAGGACTACAACAGTGACAGATCCACCTTGCAGGCAGAAGAATCAACACCAAACCAGCTGACCAGAGGAGCCTGGGAATACCCAACAAAAAAGTTGTTTTTATTTATTATTTATTTATTTTTTTATTTTTTATTTATATACTCCATCGAATCCGGTTCGATCGAGATACACTCCGATCAGCAACCACGGAGGTCTTCAATTTGTTCCGAATGACATTGATAATCAGGGAAGAAATATGGGAGATATCTTGTGGGGGAGATTTTTAAAAAATACGGTTGTTACGTTCCATCTAAATGAAGTAGAACGTTGTCACAAGGGAAAGGCGTTTAGACAGGGCCAAAAAAATTTTCCCTTTCCATTTTTGAGCGGCCCAAATGATGTTTTGGTACCACTCGGGGTGAGGCCAGTGAAGCCTCGCTTGACGTTGGATTTTGATCCAAAGGGATCTGGAGTAGAGGCAGGTGAAGAAAAGATGCTCATGATCTTTGTCTCTCGTATTGCAGAGGGTGCAGATTGAGGAAAGGTTTGGAATACCATGAAGGCGATCAAGGGTATTGAGCCTACTTCTAATGGCCAGCCAGAGAGTAAAAGCGTGAGCAGGGATATGGAGGGGGCCCCACACTAAAGATGCCCAACTTAATTTCGGTTTGGGTGGATGGATAAAAAATAGGCGGACCTAGTCAAACAAATGCCATCCGCATTTCCGTCCCATTGACCGTGTCCCATCGAACCCAAACATGATTTTCATCCACATAATTATCCCATAATCATCACGTTTTGCGATTAGGTTCTTATACTCTATCCCACTTACAGAAATTTCTTTTTTTTGTCCCCCATTGGCCTCAGTTGGATTGCGAGTTCGGTAGGAAAACCTCTCCTGCTGCATCCTCATACTGCAAAAATGGAGCGCCGGTATTCTACTCGGGTATGTGTGGAAGTCAAGATTGGCTCTTCGCTGCCCTCTATTATCAGACTGCGCTATGGTCCTTTGGAAAAAATAGGGCTTTTGCTTGAGCCTGAGACTGAGTTGAAGGTGGTTTATCATGGGAAACTGGTTCGATGTAGTAAATGACATTCAATTGGCCATCGTTCGGCTCAATGCCGTTCAAAGCCTCTTCTTCATCCCTCGGACGGTGATACGCCTGGCTCGGTCTCTGATCCAGTTTACTCTATTCACCCTACCTCCTTGTCTGCCCATGCTCCTCGTGTGTTAGATTCGAACAATCTTGAACAGCTGGATTGGGCAGATATCGGTGAGTCAGAATTGATCCATGAAAAGGATGCTTTAGCAGGGTCTCCTTTGAATTCTACTGTGTAGGTGGATGATTTAGAGCGGGACTCTAATATTGGATGTGCTGATTCCCCGGTTGAAGATACTGGTGTTTCCTCTTCCTTTGTTCACGTTGTTGTTGTGGACCCGGGTTCTTTACTTCCCCCCAGCAAGGAGGCATTCTTGTGGTTCCTGAATCAGATAGCATGATGAAGGATCTTTTGCCTCTAGCTCGTAGAGTTGCCGCTCTGATTAACTCCCTTCGTGGAGCTACTGATAAATCTACGCACAAGGATGGGGCTCTCCATGGCCGTGCATCCTTTCCGGATTCCTACCTTTGTCCACGTACACTGGACCCATCCCTAAAGGTGCAACCAGCTGCTGATCCCCTTTGTGACTCCCACCGTTGCCCATTACATTGAAGCCTGCTGATGAAGTTTGTGAACTTGTCTCCAGTCCTGGTGGTATTGCTGCTGCTGGTGCTTCCGATGAGCTAAAGGCTTGCTTGGGCCAGCTTAATCCAGCCCCTGATCCTAGTGCGCTCTCGGTTGACAATGAGACTCAACCTCTGGATGTAGCTAGCAGAGAGTTTTCTGAGCTGCTGGTCTCCCGTTCTCTCCCTGACTCCATGGCTGACTCTTATTTGAAGGAACCGCTTCATCTTGAAGGACAGCATCGTCTAGATTGTGCTATCGCAGTGTTGGACGATGTCTCATCTGGTATGCCAACCGTAGCTACGATTGAAGAAGCTCCTACAGTTGATTCTCCTCCCAGCCCTCATGTTGTCCATCGTGAATTGGCTCCTAATGTTGATTATGTTGCACGTTTGCGGAAGCAACCGGTGGAAATTAAAGATCAGCGTTGCCTTGTTCCTCATCTGCCTTATTGCACCCAGGCTGCCAGTGAATCTGTTCCTGATGTGCCATCTTCGGGGTGTGAGGATGCTGTGCTGGGCATGTCATTACGTGGTGCTAATGCTTCTCCCAGTTGCCCCCAGGGGCCTCCTGTCGGAGCCCGACGACGTCGCAAACCTCCTCCAAAGAATCCAATGGGTTCGGTTGCCAACCCCTTTTGATTCTTTTTTTGATGCTGAAAGATGCTGCTGGTTCTGGGGGGGCTGCTTTTGCCCGGTGCAGTAGACTAGTTGATGAAAGCAATTGAAGCTGTCACCTTTTGGCTATGACACAACTGGTGCTCTTGGAGTGGTGCTGTAGTTGTTCATGGCGTTTCCTTGGATGTAGGCTCTGCTGATCCCTTGGGATCTGCTGATTTTTTTGCTGACCGGTGGTTGGTAAATGCTGCTGGTCAATGCAATTTCTATTGGTGTCAGTAGGTATGTTGTCAAGTTTTGGTGGACTGCCAATCTGGTTCTGGCTGGTTTCTTCTTTATCTGTGCAGCCAAGTGTTGCATAGATTTAAGCTAATGCTGCAACAGTCGAAAGATGGGTTTTAGACCTGCACAGTGTTGATACTGTGCAGTTGATGGAAGTGCCCCTACTTACCAAAAAAAAAAGATGGAAGTACCCTGCTGATGGACGCTGTGGCTGGATTTGCTGAATCTGGCTCTTGGAGCCTTGCTGATGCTGATGTGCAGCTGCTCCTGAAGTTGGTGGCGATGTTGCCTGTTTAGTATGTGCTGTTGGGCTGAATTGCAAACGGCGCTGGTGTCAGCTCAGTGTTACTGCAGCTTGGTACTAGAAGTTAAATGAACCAGCATCCTGTGACAGCTTCGCTCGGTATTGGTTGCCAAAACTTGTTTCTGCTGGTGTGCACACATAAGCCATTGATGTTGCTGCTGAGGGCCTTGTTTTGTTGCAACAATATGTTGGGCTGCTATGTCTTCTCTTTTGCTGTTACCTTTTCCAGCTCAAGGAATTATGAAGATGGAATAAATTTTGGCTGCTGTATTCTGTGGGATGGCTGAGAAGTCTACCATGCAGCACGGTCCTGAAATTTTGCTCCATTGGATGGACGGTGGATGATGTACGTGTGTGGACCCTCCTGCAGGGGATGCAGCCTTGGGGCTCTCTTGCAGTGATCCGGAGGCGTCGGCTTCTACTGCCAGTAAAATCTCCTCCAAAGTTGCGACCCTAAGGAAACAACTGATGGTATATAAGGACCTTCGTCGCCAGCCTCCATCTCTGGACTCTTCCTCCTGTAGCTCCCATGAGCATTACATTCCTTATGAGGCTCCTTCTATCTCGGAGCATGTTGACCATGCCTCTCTGGTCGCTTCTGATTTCTCCTGTAACAGGCCTATTGGTAAATGGAAGCCGGCAAAGCCTCAGAAAAAGAAAAAATCTACTTCCAAAAAACCCTGATTTTTCTCAGTCTCAGGGAAGGTAGTTTCGGATCCTTGATGGATTTGGCCATGCTGACATGGCACATCTCTTGCCGGATTCACTTTGAGGATGGTTTGGATTTGTAGAATTGGTTTGCAATTGAAGATGTCCAGATGTCCCTGCTGCAGTACCACTGCCTGTGTGTCTTTTGCTCTCTATGATGGTTGGCTTGGTCTATTCCCAGCTGGCATCATTTGGCGCCCCTGTCATAACTGTTTGTGGCGTGGTTGGTCAGCATGGAAGATAGGTCTTCTGCTGCATTTAGGTGGCTGTTGATGCTGGTCCTATTGCTTCTGGCAGATGCTGAGGTCTGCTGGTTTGGATTCAATGGAAAGGCCGACGTGGTGGCCAATGAGCTGTGGGTTCAGGGTGTTTTCGGCTGATGTTGGAGTGTTTGCTGGTGTTTGGGATAGGTAATTTTGCTGGTGCCTTATTCTTTTTTGCTGATGGTTTGATTGATGGCTTGTTGTGTTCTGTTGCAGTAGGATTGTTAATCATTGCTGTCGGCAAGCTGGATCTAGTGTTGGATTCTATGGATTCATGTTGTTCCATAGCAATTCGGCCTGATTTTCCAATTGCCAATGCTGTGTTGGTCGGTTGGAGGATCTGCAGCATTGATGTTGATCAGATACTGCTGATCACAGGGAGCTGGGTCTTGCTGGAGCTTGCTGGATGATCTATTCGGGCAATCTGCTATGGGTGTTGCTTCTGCACTAGGATATTCAGATGCTGTTGACTTCTTGGTTGATGCATCTTATGCTGATGCTGCTGAAGCCGACCGCAGACTATTTCTTTGATCCCTGCTGGAGTTGGATTGTTGCTGCCCATGAATTGGTGGACTCGCTGCCTGTGGTGGTGCTGAATTGCAGGTTGCTGGCGATCAATCCTTTTTCTATGCTCCAGTGTTGAAGGATTTGGTTGCTGGATTCAAGTGTTTATCTGGGAGCTCTCCTGCTGTTGTGGGTGGAATTGGTTTTGTATTGGGTGCTGCTGCTGGAAATATTATTTGGCGGCTTGATGAAGCTGGAGAACAACCAAACCGACATGGTGGGGGTTATGATCCTTTTAGAGCCGATGTTTGGTTGGTCCCTCTACAGTCCCTCTTTATGTATAGGGGGTGTAGTTTGCATGGTTTAGGCTACTGATTATATGGAGCTCCCTTTGTTGTTTTTTTCTGTTGAAAATGTTTCCATTTGATGTGTTTTGTTGTTGAGCCGGGATGCATACGGCTGATTTTGGTGATATACATCTAGGCGTTGTTTTTCAACTTTCTTACACTCGGTTCATGACCTGTTCATGGTAATACTCGGGGTATGCCCTAACTCGTTGTTCGAATTCTAAGTTGGCAAAACACTTAGAATTAGAACATCATTTTTATAATTTTCATTCATTTAATACATTTTAATTACTTATAAAAAAAATTGTTGGATCCTCTGTGTTGCATCATGCTGTCAAGTTGGTGTCGCTGGAATGGAGGCATCCATTTTATCTCAAATTTTGCTCCAATCAAACCTGCTGTAGGTTTTCCTTAATGTATGTATTGTGGCCGGGTTACAATTGGCAGATTAGATGCGGATCATATTGTTGTCGTGTTTTGTTACTTCTCTTTTTGTTGAGCTTTCTCACTCGGTTTCATGACTTGGTTCATTGTGATGCTCGGGGTATACCCTAGCTCGACATTCTACCTCTAAGTCGGAAAAATACTTGGAGTTAGAACGTTGTCTTACAATTTTATTCTTTTTAATTTTATTTACTTACCAAAAAAAAGTTTAACAGTTTCAATCTTATGAGTGATAATTGAGATTTCTAAGATGTCAAGGTGATGGGTTCGGTACCATGGGCTAGCCTGGAGTCCAAAGTGTAGCAGAGAAGTTCCATCTGATGGAAAAAAAAAATTTATTCTTGCAGGTAAAAATACCTCCCAGCGGGAAAAGTTAAACTACATTTAGCAAAAAAATATTCACAACTCCCTAGATAAAAAGGGAAGAAAGGGGAGCAATAGGGGGATCTATCCCAAAAACAGAACAGTAACCCTCCCAGAAAAGCTCCCAAAGTGGCACTCTTACTCCTGTGCTCCGGCTCTCCGCTCCTCAACCAAACGGAGCACCACGAAGCCCCTCTAATGGCGACCAGCCCTTTGTTCCTGTTCTCGGTGAAACTGTTGGGATCACTCTCGTGTGAAAATCGTTAGGACTTAAACATAGCATGAATGTGCTGGGATGAAGAAATTTTGGTCAACAAAGTTGACCGGAGTCAACTCTTTCGGTCAATATGTTTACGGTCATAAGTTGTGAATCATTTGGAGGAGCGGGACGGGCTACTTCGACCGGTCAATGATGTGGTTGACCGGTTAATGTGAAGCGACGGACAACAAAGTTGACATGTCATATTTGGAAGATCTGAACAACTGTCATACCCAAAAAGTGTACAGTTAACCCACACTTTTGGGTAGTTGGTGGAAGTCATTCTCGAGACTCCAAAGGCTAATCGGTCTGTAAAAGTAGGCATGCACCGCCTGCTACAAGACTAGGCATGTGCATGCCTCGCAAACTTTGGAAGTTGGGCACCAACCTTCTGAGCTATGGTGATGGGAGTGTGTATATGTATGTACACTTTGCACATAGCAAAACGGGTAGAAGCGAGAAGAGGTGCAAGGGCGGGTAGAAGAAGAAGGAGAAGGCACCGGCCAAGATTGAGTAAAAGTGTAATAGAGGAGAGAAAGAAAAAGAAAGAGAGCTGTGAGAGAAACAAGTGTGAGAATCTTGATTACTTTGCTCTGTTCTTATTTTTGCCTCCTATAACCTTCTCATATTTAGTAATTCTTAGTGGACTTAGCGTCCCGTAATTTTTTTTCCTTGATTCGTAAGGTTTTTTCACGTAAAATTTAATATTCTTTCCTCTTCTCTATTCTCTACTTCAAAGTGTTCATTGTGCCCTATTAGTTGGTCGTCCATTCCGGCTAACAGGAGAAAATTATTCCTGTAATTTGTCAAGTAGGCCACCCGTTGTCCGCCAACAAGTGGTATCAGAGACAGGACGACAACTCCGCCTGAATGGCGGCATCATCCTCAAAGAACTTGCCATTCAATGTAGAACAGTTCAATGGACAGGGCAACTTCATCCTCTGACAGGAAAGGATGAAAAATATCTTAACGAGAGAAGAAACAATCAAAACATTGAGGAAGAAGAAATATAAGCCGGAAAGCCTATCAGAGGAGGACTGGCAAGATAAATGGGATCTTTCCAATTGCACTATTAAACTGTGTCTGGCGGACAACACGCTCCAGGAGGTCCTTGGCTTGACAGATCTGGCGGAGGTGTGGGAGAACCTTGAAAGCCGATATAAGTTCAAATCTTTGACAACTAGGCTTCATATTAAGAAACAATTCTATGGCTTGTGGTTGTCAGAAGGTGGCAGCTTTGAGAAGCATTTAGACAACTTTAATCGGATTATAACTCAGATGTCCGCTCTTGATGAAGTAATCAAGGAGGAAGATAAGACATTGATGTTGCTGGCCTCTCTACCGTCTTCTTATGATAATATTATCACCACATTGCTGTTTGGGAAAGACACTCTCAAAATAGACGAGGTCATTGCCTCCCTACTCATGAATGAGTCAAGGCGGTCACAAGGGGCTTCGACGTCTTCAAATAGTAAAGTACTTGTAACCGAGTCCAGGGGAAGAAGTAGAGATCGTAGCCATAAACTAGGAGAAAAATATCGCAGCAAATCACGGTCAAGGTACCAAAACCTTGAGTGATATCATTATAGTAAAATGGGCCATATCAAGAAATAGTGCTTCAAATGGAAGCATGAGAATGCTGAGGAGAGAGAAGAAAAGGGACGTAGTGAGGATAAGTCCTCCGTCTCAGTGGTCACGGGAGGAGACCTCCTGCTGACATGTGAAGAACACATGGCAAACTTGACGAACGAGGAGTCTGGCTGGGTGATTGACTCTGGTGCCACATTGCACGCCACGTCAAAAAGGGGATTGTTCACATCTTACACTCGAGGGACCTTTGGAGTGATAAGGATGGGCAATGAAGGAACATCCCAAGTTGTCGGCAAGGGTGACGTTGTGCTAACCACCAATAATAGAATGAAGCTGATATTGAAGGACGTTCGACACATTCCTGATATCAGGCTTAATATCATCTCAGCAGGTCGGCTGAATGACGAAGGTTATTGTAGCACCTTTTGTGAATGTGAGTGGAAACTTGCCAGAGGCTCTTTGGTGGTGGCAAGAGAAAAAAGGTGCTCCGGTCTGTACATCATGAAGGAGTTCAAAACGGCCGGAGATGTAAATGCTGCTACCGATAAAGAAACTAAGGACTTATGGCACAGGAGGTTGGGCCACATGAGTGAACATAGACTGAATCAACTGGCCAGGAAGGGCCTTATTGCCGGAGTAAAGGAAGATGGATTAAGAACATGTCCTCACTACATGGCCGGCAAATAGAGGAGAGTCTCATTTTATGGAGACCTGTCTGCTCCAAAGGATGAACTGCTTGAGATCATCCACACAGATGTGTGTGGACCATTCAAAGAAAAGCCATTCGGTGGAGCTCAATATTTTGTCTCTTTCATTGATGACTGTTCCAAAAAGCTGTAGGTCTATCCCTTGAAGTCCAAGGACCAGGTCCTTGGTGTATTTGAGTAATTTTATGCTCTTGTGGAGCGTCAGACAGGAAAGAAATTGAAGGCTAATGATGGAAAATACTTGGGACCTTTTGATGCCTATTGCCGGTCACGTGATATTAGGCATCAGAAGACGCCTCCAAAGACACTACAGTTGGATGGAGTGGGTGAGCGGATGAACCGCACACTTCTAGAAAGAGTACGGTGTATGCTCTCTGTTAGAGACATTTATCTTATTGGCATATTCCGTGACCATATGTATCTCTGTTTTGATGTCGGGTTGTGGGTTGTCGGGTTAAAGTTTGTTT
>JAOVVI020014335.1:0-11542 GCA_028571085.2 Nepenthes alata | reverse complement strand
TTTTCTTGTCCGTCCGAGAGCTCTGTTCTGTGTTGCTGTCCGAGAGCTTTGTCCGCTCGGTCACCGTGCCTTCCGCGTATTTTGCGCCAACAATAAAATAGTGTATACTTGATTCTCCCTGAAGCCCACAATTCATGAAGCCTCATACACTGCTATTCTTTTGTACAATCTAACAATTAGCCATTAGTCAGATATCTTTATCAGGATTATATATCAGTAAATTCTGATGTTGATCATCCCTTACAAGCTGTGGAACACAGCAATTGGCAATGTTAATTCCAACTTTTAAATTGGTAAGTTGATAAGCAATTGAATCAAAGAGATCTCCTTCCTGCAAATGCTGAATCTCCTAACTTCGTCATTCTTCTGCATCCCCATGACATTTTGGTTGAGTGGTAGATACATATTATGTCTGTATTCTTTTAAGAGTTTCAAATGCATTAACTAAAAAAATCTACCACCAATATAATGCTTCCAAGCTGTCCTATTTGACATGTTTCTGTTCACCTTTTACATATTGGAATGATCAACATTTTGTAAGTAACCTTGTTTTTTTACAAAAAAAGGTTTTATTTGTTAAGTCTATTGCTTGCAAGAGGGTCCCAAGAGACATCAATTTTTGATGATGAGGGAAGCGTCAACGACTCAACAGTAATAGTTGAGCTAGAACTGCTTTATTCTGTTAATAGTTTGCTATCACCAACTGGATTATTATGCAGCTAGTATCAGGGCTGTTATGTATTCATAGTACTTCCACATCTAATAAAAAAGCGTGTGGATAGGTAGTGGTAATTAATGAACCTACAACCATCTCTCTCTCTCTCTCTCTCTCTCTCTCTCTCTCTCTCAATTAAGACTATGTTTCCAGGATTCCCCTTTTTTTTGCCAGTCATACTGTATAGACTACTTATATCCATTTTTTGCCTTTAAATGTGATATTTTATGAAGATAATGTGTTATTTCAATCCTTATATTTTCACTTCTCTTATTCCTACATAGCTAAACAATATTTTCTTCCACACTTGCCCCAGATTCAAGCTGTGGTGAAGAAGTATGACATCCTTTTTATTGCTGATGAGGTATTTTCTATTTAACTTAATGCCCATTTGAGTTTATCTGGAAGTCTGGAGTATGTCACGCCTAATTGATGCAAATTCATGCAGGTCATTTGTGCATTTGGAAGGCTTGGGGAAATGTTCGGCTCTGATGAATACAACATCAAACCTGACCTTGTCTCCTTGGCAAAGGTAGGAATACTGCCCTTCCAAACGCATTGCCTCCTTGTTCAGAATCTGACATATACTTTTCTCCCTTTTTTCTGAAATTTTATTTACAGGCTCTATCTTCAGCATACATGCCCATTGGAGCTGTTCTTGTGAGCCCTGAAATTTCAGATGTCATATACTCCCAAAGTAACAAACTTGGTATGAACATATAACACAATCTTGAGATTTGCATGAATCAAATATTGTGCCTTCTATAATGTCACTCTATTTTCCGCTACTAATGGAGTTTAGAATGAAAATTTTAGGTTCATTTTCTCATGGATTTACTTATTCGGGGCACCCTGTATCATGTGCTGTTGCACTGGAAGCACTGAAGATCTACAAGTAAGATTATCTTTTTCTCTACTTAAAGTACATAAGATTATGTTTACTCTAGGGGAATCACTCAAACAATACTTTCATTGTCCCTGTGAATTGTGATATTGACCTTAAACACTTGCCTAATTTCACAACCATATGGGAGCAGATTCTTTCAGCTCTTTTCCTCCTGCATTTATATTGTTGTTTATTCATTGTCTTTTCTTTCTCCAGTCAAGGGGCAAACTTGAATAAATCTTTGTATCATATGGATCCTTTCAACAATACACGTTCCCATCTGTTGGGGGTTCTCCCACTGTAAAAAGTTCACTGTGAGATGGCCCTCCCAAAACAAAGACACTAAAGTAGACATTTACTTAATGCTGCTTTTGATTATCTTGATAGTCACAAATTGTAATTGCACCGATGATTGTTTCTGTACTGATTGTGTTTTGCCTTGTCGCGATCCACTGGAAAGTCTTTTCAGTGTTGAGTCACAACTTGAAGTAGATGCTCGTGACCACATTTAGTTCTCCTTTCTCAAGGGAAATCATGCAGTCTTGATGATAGTAGTAGCAATAGCAGCTGGCATAGCTGAGCTGTTTTTTTCTGACTAATGAGAATTTCTGTGTTATGCTAGAAAGTTAAAGAATAGGTGAATAGGGTAAGATTATCTCCTCTATCTGTTCTACCAGACCTCAAGAGTTGGTAGTTTTATGGTTGGCAGCCAAGCTTGTTTGAGTCATATGAGAGCTGCTTCAGATCACCGCATATAGAAACTAAAGGAGAAAGAGAGTGAGGTGAGCTAAAGGAATGCTAGACAAGCTATTTCCCTTGTGTAATGAGGTGAGACAAAAGATGTCTTGACAGCTAATAGGAAAATGAATTATGGAGGGGTTGTGCCTTTGGGCAAGAAGCTAAATATACTCCTTGGCCTGCTGCTTTCGAGGCTAGGCCCTCCGTGGTCGATTTTAAATCAAAGGACCCAGTTTTTGAGATTGAAAATCCATTTCATGTCTTCTCGCCTTAGGTTTAGCTGTGGCCATCCCAATTCAAGCAAAATAGGAATAGCGATATGGAAAAGGAAGGAAATAATAGCTCTTTCAAGAAGTTGACAGCATTGGCCGGACTGGACATAAGATTGGAAATGTCAATTGATTTGGCCTATGTTTCATCTCCTTATGGAGCTCTATTATCACTATTCAGCAGTTTGCATAAGCATATGTCTTATGATATATTTGTTTATTGGAACGGATTAATGTGCGAATTGAATATATATTTTTGGAAATGTGATGGCAATTCAAATAACTATTTCATCTGGAAAAAGCTGAATAATTATTCTAGTTGCGGTGGCAGTCGGCTGCAACTAGTGGTGGTTAGTTGGGAATATTTATTACCTAAACTCTGAATGAATAATTCTATCCCTATCCAGTGTTAGTTATTCTTATTTCTTTGATAATTAATATTCCCAGCACAAAAAACAACTACATCCGTCCAAAATGTCAACCAAACGATGGAACAAGTGTTCCCAGGGAATCAACATTCCTTGTGTTACCTATTCCTTTCTTATTATATCCAACCAAAAAGCCTTTTAAGATTGTGTTTTTTGGGTCTAGTTTCAACTTAAATTAGCTATACCCAAGTTTTGATGTACATCTTATTTGATAGTTTAACACTTTGAAGTTCTCTCAGGGAGAGAAACATTGTCGAGCACGTAAGAAGGGTGACACCAAAATTTCAAGGTGAACTCAAAGCATTTTCCAAAAGTCCCATCATTGGGGAGGTACTTATTTTCTCTCTATTATCGTCGCTTTTAGTCGAGCACACACCTTGAGATATTCTTGTTAATGTGAATGTCATCTGATCCTGCAGATAAGAGGAACTGGCTTAATTATTGGGACTGAATTTGTGGACAACAAGTCACCAAACGATCCATTCCCTCCTGAATGGGGCGAGTTCTGCATTATTTTTTTGACCGCATATCACTGCTATGATAAACTTTAGATGATCATGTGTCCAATGCAAAGAAGTAATTGAGTAATAAGGCACCGCATCATTCAACAACAAGATGGATTAGTAAGATTACACTAAGAGACAAAGAATGACGGTATTCGTAAATATTTAGAAGTTACATACGAAAAAGATAAGATGAGAAAATGATGTCTAAGTTAGTTCGAATACTTAAAATATAGGCTAAATGAAGCACTTAATTTTGATGAATTGTAAATAATGAGAAGATGTAAGTTAGCTGTGATCGAAAGGGAGAAAAAAATAGACAAACCTAGGAATTCTTGGAGTGGATTAACCAAAAATGGTTTAAAACTGCTTTTGTAATTGAAAAATATGGTATTAAATCAAGCAAAATGGCTTAATTGAATGCATAATAGCCGACCACACTTGATGAGACTTGGGACTTTATTATTGTATCATTCAGTAGCAAGAAATAATTAAGATGGACCAGCATGCTTTTCTCTATTTTTCTTTACTAGAATGCACTGTTATCTTTGATTTTGCGCGGCTCGTTACTCTAATAAGATAGTTATAGCTGCTGATGTTCATACAGGAGTAGGTGCATATTTTGGAGCACAATGCCAGAAGTATGGTATGTTAGTTCGTGTTGCAGGGGATAATATTATGATGTGCCCCTCGCTGATAATATCCGATGAAGAACTTGATGAGGTAGGCATCCGATCAGGAGTGCTGTTGTAGTTCTTCCAAGGAAAAGGTTCCTATATTTATCCAATCCGACGGTTAAAATTAGAAGTTAGGTGAATGAATAGTTAAGATTGTATCAGATAATTTTAATAGTTGCTCAATCTTCTCCAGTCATCTATCTAACTTGTAGCCCTACCCAGAGGAGCTTAACAGCTCTCTCTGATTAGGGCTTCTTAATTTGTTTATGATGGGATCAAAGAGAAAACTCAGATCTCAGCTGTATGCTTGGTTTGCACCTTGTTCTGTACAATTGTTCATGCATCGCTATTGGTTGTGGCTCGGTATTATCATTTCAGCTAGTAAGCAGTTACGGGAAGGCGCTTAAGGATACCGAGGAGTGGGTGGCAGAGCTGAAGTCCCAGAAGAAGTAACAACGGCAAGCGGGGCTTATGACGGTGAAAATTCTTTTCGACTTATCGAACACAAAAAATGGTATATTTTCAATAAAGATGTATCTATTGTATAATCTGTGTTTGGTTGCAGTTGTTAATGGCATCACTTCAAATTTCTAGCCATCGATCTCATATAATTGATGCTTTTTGAGCCAAATTGCTTTCGGTGTTGTGGCTTGAATCCTCAGAGTATGATACGTTCAACCCTTACGGACGCCATTTTTTTTCTTCCTTCAAAATAAAACGAGAAAAGTTTCTTTTGAGTTGTTTTGAAGGGAGGGCGGGGGTGGCGGTGTGGGAATTGACATGTGGGTGGCCACGGTGCGGTGGTGGACTAGTGGGAATTGCCAGCGGTGGGTCGATACATGTGGGTGGCCACGGTGCGGCGGCGGGGTAAAATTTATTTATTTTGTTTTTTTATTTAGTCCACCGTTGATGACATTTTGTGAGGAAATGCCTTCGAAGTGGCCATTTTTCCATGAATGATTGCGTAATGGTGGTGGAAGTATTTCAACGTCTGAAATTTTTTAAAATTTCTTATATAGAAAATAATACAGTCAATTGAATTAACATCTCATCCGAAAATATGTTACCCGAGGAGGAACCCAAATTTAAATATGGCAATTCTAATATTACGCCCTATAAATAATAAAATTAAAGAGATGAGGTTTTATTTTAGGGTTATCATTCTAATATTTAAGTCAGTATATAATTAAAAATAAAATAAAGATTATCGAATTATTGAGTCTCACTGCGAAACTCCTCTGTTTTAGATGGGTGATTGTGCGAGGGAGCGAGCACTTGAACGGGCCTTGGTGGGAAATTTATAAAAATTAAAGGTGAATTATATTATTCTTATTATTATTTTTTGACCCTAAGTTAAAATAGGATATCAGCATATTAAAATTAGATTTACAATAAATATAAATATTTTATTAACCATTTAAAAAATATTACCATTGAGGCGTTCCTGGGTTTGGGTTCTCGTACGGATTATGGAGCATTCGGATTTCTCATCTGGGTCGGATCACAAACGGGTCTGATCTCTACGTTTCTCAACTTGGACCCTACACACCACAAACTACAAATAAGAGATTAGAGAATGGCGAGAGGTTGTTCCACCGTAAACAATCTGACGCTCAAATCAGAAATCTTTTTCCAGGAACGGGAAGATATACGCGTGGAAGTAAACGTTATGAGAATGTGGGAATGTTGGGATGAGGGGAGTGAGTGGGATGTTAGAAGGAGGCTTGTGCTCCTTTTGGTGCACTACTAAGAGTGGCTCACTATTGTTACCGTAAGGTGGCGATAGTTCGAGGGAAGAGAACTGGCTCTTTCTCCTCATTACCTTGAGCACTGGGTGAAAGATCGGGATCTTGATCTTTGGTCACCGCTTGGGATTTTTAGTGGAAGTTGGGCTCTCCTCTTTCAGCTGGTAGAGCGGGTATTTGTAGGCTCCTTTAGGAAGGATTTTGGGAGCCGAAATCTCTGACAAGTGGTTTGCTAGGATTCGCCGACAGTTGCGCGTTGGTGGTGGTCAACGGTATCAATTGTCGCCTTGTGGAAGTGAAGAGACCATTGTTGGGCGTGGCCGACGCAGGCCTGTTGACTTTGCTTGGATTGGCTAAACAGCTGTTGGGGTGGCGTGCGCTGCAGCTTATTAGCGTTGACCTCTTCTCCCATTGGCTGACATCCTCTGAGCCGATGCCTCCTGCGCCGGCAACTTACGGTCATCTCGCGTTAGGGGTGCGAGCGACGTTGATTAGCTGCTTGCCTGGAGGGTCCAATGGGCTTTGTTTCTGAGTCTCCTAGGACGTCGTTGTTGGGCTGGCCCCTCTACTGATCGGACCCTTCTTCTTCTAGCTAGGCCTTGTTGGTTCCGACCCAAATCCATGTTGGATCCATCACTAGCCCCCCATGCCTGGGGACGGCCCATTATCGGGGCTTAGCATGTCAAAGGTAGGTCCTGTCGTTGGTCCACGTGGGCCTTCTCGAGATGCACAGTCTCCGATCCTTAGGGGCGTTGCTCCTTTCCCATGTGAATATGCATCCTTTCAGGGGGCCGTAGGGATTCGGTGTTCTGCAGGGAAATATTCATAGCCCGGGAATCAGCTCTGCATTGATAGCCTTCTTGTTTTTCGATTGACAGTCATCGGGTGGTGTGCCCCTTTGGGAGCTCATCGAGCCTTCTGCGCGGCTATAAATTGAGGGGTTCTCAGCTTGGGTGACCCAGGCTTATCCCATTGTCGGTGAAGCAATGCGGAGTTCTTGGCTCACCTTGTGCCCAATGGAGTGCAGCAAAGGAATTGGATGGATTTGCGGGAGATTTGCAGTTGCTTTTGAAGCCTATCATTATACCCTTCTCATGGATGCTTCTTCGTTGTAACGAAGGTGGCTCGGCCACTTTACAATTGTCATGTGCCTCCTCTCTGGCTAGCTAAGGTTCCCAGTTGCAGGGGGAGCATCGTGAGGTTGGCATGCTAATTTGGGAAATTCCATTGCCGCAAAAGCATGTCGTCGCCGTCTCTTACCGGCTGACTGTCCATCTATGCTGCTTGAAAGAGGAAGTGAGCTTCGGAGTTCCATTGGGCTGCAGCCAGGTGCATCGTGGCTCCGGTGGGACTCCTGATGGATGCCTTTCTTTCACTTGTGGCGAAACTTGTCTCACCGAAAGCGTGGGATCGGCATCCACTCCGTTCCTCCGGGAGGGGAATCGACGCTGAGGTAGATGACTATAAAATGAGGTGATGTGCATCTATGCACAGGGTCGAGCCTTCCCGAGGGCACCGCTATTATGTGGCTTATTGTACTTTGCTTTATTTCTTATTCTTTTGTACTTTCGCTGACGTAAGCCTTGTACTATGTAAGAACACTTCAATGAATAAAAAAGTTAATTTTTGCCTTTTTATCTCTTGTGCCGTTGAATTATCTCTTCACTATTTCGAACAATATGACTCAAGGGTCGTAGGGCCCTTTCGCTGCCATACATGCTTGATCGCTTGCTTACTCTGAGTGCCCAGTGGCTTTCGGTCATCCTTGTCAAGGCCCATCCCTCGAGTCCGTGTTTGGACCGTCAGAGGGATGGTCTAGCGGGAACCGCTTGGGAGCTTACACCATCCGTATCCTGCCTTAGTTGGCTGATCGATACTAATGGAAGGCGCGTCAATTAGGTCTCATCTGCATTTAATGTGCTAGGAATCATAGGGCCATCGCGTCATAATTGCCTTTTTTGAAAAGGCGCGATGCTTCAAAGTGTCACCATATGGAGGAATTTCGTTGGGCGGCGGAAGGCCCTTCCCTAGTTAAACGACATCATCTTCTTGGGGAAGTTTTGGCTATGTAAGCGCTAAGGATTTCTCCAATTTGAGCATCCATTTGCTGTGGTGAGACGCACAATCTGAGCCTGCGGTTATTCCCTCTTTCCTTTGTCTGTGGTTACGACAATGGTAGACGGAGTGCGCGACGTTGCTCCAAGACGTGTCCAGCGGGCAGTTGAGGAGATTGAGGCATGAGTGTAGGCCGTCGTTGCCAAAATTGTACAGACTTGGGCGCGTGTAGCTCACTTTAAGCAAGAATGGTCCGAGGGAGAGGCAAGGGTGTCGTAGCTGGCCGACATCAATTCGCAAGCCCAAAGTCGGATTGTCACTCTTTAGGAGGAGCTCGAGAAGCGTCGGGTGTGACTCAAGGAAGAGCACGTCGTCTACGTGCAGCTAGAGGCCGAGCTGAGGTTGAGGGTTCGGCCAAAGGATCTGGCTCCATGCTCTAAGGAAGGTTCCATGAAGGTATTCGGCTCAGCCAGAGGATAACTTCGTTGGCGGTGCCTGGCTTTTGTGTGAGCCTTTTGGACTCTCGGAATGCGGGTGCCCAGACGCCTGCCGCTTAGACCCCGTAAGGTTTTGATGGCCGTTTCATTGGGAGCTTCCGGAGCCCCTTGGCCTGTTAATTCAACTGTTCAAGCCGCTTGACTTGGAGCCAAGGTTCTGTGGCAGCTAAGTGCAGTCTGGCGTGGAGCCAGAGTTCGAAATCCAACCGTAGATAGGTCGCTCGGCCTGAAGCCGAGGTTTCATGGCCGCTAAGGGCCTTTTGGCGCGGAGCCTAGGTTTAGAATTTGACTGGATGTGGCCCGCTTGGCGCCGGACCAACGTTTCGTAGCCACTAAGAGTCGTTCAGCGTGGAGTCACAGTTCGAAATTCGACCGCGTGTGAGCCGCTTGGCGCAGGGCCAAGGTTTCATTTTACAGGTGGACGAACGTCCTCCTGATTTAGGGACAATTTAGGCTATTAATGTTTTTTTAAAATGGTAAGTAAGCACACATTTGTATGAACAATCAGATAAATAGATAAAAAATAACAATTTTATTAATGGAAACGTGATACACATACAAGTAGTTCCGTTAATGTAATGCACAACTTACCTGAATGTGTGTGTACCTCACTGGTAGTACTTTTTGAGGTGGGTGGCATTTTAGGTGTGAGGGACTAGTTTTCCGTCCTGGGTGCACAACTTGTATACCCCATTCTGAAAGATCACCTAGACACGGAATGGGATTTCTTAGTTCGGGAAAAGTTAGCTCCTATGGGCGGTCTTGCCCATTGCCTCTACACTCCGGAGGGCCAAATCCCTGACCTCTAGAGGCCGAGCCTTCATCCGCTTATTATAGTATCGAGTGATACGCTGCTATCCTCAGATGTGCCGCATCTCGGGCTTTCAGGAGCAAGTCCAGACACTCTCTGAGCCACTGGAAGTTGCTAATGGGGTCATAGCATTCGATTCGGAGGCTAGGGAGCCCTATTTTGACGGGGAGGACCGCTTCAACTCCATAGCAGAGGCTAAAAGGCTTCTCCCGCGTTCGTTTTCGCGGGGTCATGTAATACGATCAAAGCACAAAGAGTAGCTCATCAGCCCCTGAGTCCTCGAGTTTAGTCTTTAGTCCATGCAGCAGCGTTCAAATGTCCATGGCGAACGGCGATCTTCACAGGTCGAGCGCCTGCTGCCCGAGCTCCCCTTTGAACACGTGCTACCATATCTTTTTCACTTTCTCCTTTATCCGAGAGGTGGACCCACTCCTTTTCTTGTTGATGAAGTCTCAGAGCTCGGAGTTCTCTTGGGGGTCACGTAGGTCGTGGCGACTGCCCACACGGGGAGGTCGCGTACTGCATGAGCCCTCTCCTCTGGACATGGGCCTTCTGATGTTGTGGGAGTTGCGAAGGTTCCATCACTCCAGGCTTTCTTCCCATGCGTCCCTGCTCGGGAGGCTCCAAAGTGTTCTCTGGGCCCTACTATAGGAGGCTGCCTGGGTCTCGGCGTCGTCAGGCCTAACTATTCATAATGTTGGGCCCCTCGTCCCGGATTTCTTCCATCTCGAGGTCGACGCTTGGGGCCCTGGGGGAAAAACTCCCATCAAAATTGCTCCAACTCGAGCGCACAATGCCTAAAGTATCTGCTTCATGTCATCCACGTCGGCGGCTAGCTTACGCAGTCAGGCTGGGGCTGCTCGTCGGCTTGGCTACCCACAGAGGGATCGTCGCCGCGGGCAGCAGTGTCCCTCACCGGTGTACTTGCTTCTACTCTAGTGTTGACCATCTTCAGAATGAGAGAGTGAACGTTGAGATAGGTGGTTAGACTTTTTTTATCGTTCCCACAGACGACGCCAATTATGCGTCACTGGATTCGGGTTCTTGTGAGGAATAAGGAGCCTTCGGATTTCTCGTTTGAGTCGAATCACAAATGGGTCCGGTCTCTATATCTTTTAACTTAGGCCTTGCGCATCACAAACTATAAACAATAGGTCAGAAGACGACGAGAGGTTATCCCATCGTAGATAATCTGACGCTCAAGTCAGAAATATTTTTCCAATAACGGAAAGATACACGCATGGAAGTAAATATGATGAGAATGTAGGAATGTTGGGATGAGGGGAGTTAGTGGAATGTTGGAAGTAGGCTTGTGCCCCATTTGGTGCACTGCTAGGAGTGACTCATTATTGTTACCGTAAATTTGCGACGGTTCTAGAGAAGAGAGCCGGTTCTTTCTCCTCGTTATCTTGAGCGCTGGATAAAGGATCAGGATCTTTATCTCTGGTCACCACTTGGGTTTTTTAGTGGAAGTTGGCCTCTCTTCTCTCAATTGGTGGAGAGGGTATTTGTAAGCTCCTTTAGGAGATTTTGGGAGTTGGGATCTCCGATAAGTGGTTCGTCAAGATTCGCCTGGCACTGCGTGTCAGTGGTGGCCAGCGGTGTCAGTTGTTACCTTGTGGGGGCGATAAGACCATTGTCGGGCGTGGCCAAAGTAGGCCTGTTAACTTTACTTGAATTGGCTGAGTGACTGTTGGGGTGGCGTGCGCAACGGCTTATCAACGTTGACCTCTTCTACCATTAATTGACATCCTCTGAGCCGACACGTCCTGAACAGGCATCCTACGATCGTCTCGGTAGAGGTGCGAGCGACATTGATTGACTACGTGTTTGGGGCATCCAGTGGGCCTTCTTTCCGAGTCTCCTAGGATATCATTGTTGGGCTGACCCCTCTACTGATCAGACCATTCTTCTTTCAGTTGGGCCTCATTGGTTTCAACCAAAATCTATGTTGGACCCATCAACCATAATCCATCAACGTATTCATCCATTATCATTAAGCTCTTTTGGGTAATACTATAAAATTTTCATATACATAAAACGCTGAAATGTATACATGAATATATAATATATTTTTTTGCAAAATTATTTTTTATTTAATAAATATTCCTTAAAACAAAAGAGTGGGACCCTTGAAAGGAGAAAAGGACAGGGAAAGAGCGGCCGTCTTAGTCACTCGCATTTGTCAGCATAGAATGGCCGGTTTGGCCGGTCGCCT
>JAOVVI020014333.1:0-11542 GCA_028571085.2 Nepenthes alata | reverse complement strand
TTGAGCATCGGATAGTGATTGATGCATTACCTATAGGGTTTGCACTAGTTGGGGTAAATTACTAGAGGATGGGGCCATGAATGACGAGGAAGATGGAAGCAATGGGGGATTTACAGATGGCACGATTTGTTGCTCAATTCGGTTTATGGATTGAAGGAATTTAATGAGGAATTGAAGGAATTTAGTGAGGGATTTCTGAATTTGTGCCTTGGTGGAAGTAGTGGTGGTGATTCTGTCTGCTTGAGGTTATACGGTCGTAGCAAAGGAAGGAATTTTAGGTTAGGGTAAATAAAGATGGAGAGCAATTTGGGTGTCTGGTTGAGACAGTAGCGATATGGGTAAGGGTTGGGTTGGAGGATAGAAAGTAATAGATGGAAAAGTCACTAATAGTGAAGGGTTCGCTAACAAGCTAGGGTTTCGTTTAATTCTGTTAAATGATTAAAGGATTTCAGTAATGGAGTGATAGATATGCTTGATGTTGGACGTATTTGTAGCGATTCTTTCTGTATTCTGCTGGACGATTGCCGTGATTTTCTTTACCTCATTCGAAAACCTTACAATGGAAGCTTCGAAGGTTATCATACCCTACACAATTGTCTCAATAAAAGCACCAACAATGTGTGCACCGGCGTTGGCGACCAGTAGTTGAAGAAGAAGAAGACGTAGCCGTGGAGAAAGCCTTGGAGAAGAAGGGGGAGGGGAATTCTGTAGAGGGAAATAGAGGGGGAAGAAGGAGATAGAGGAAAAAATCGAGAGCGACAGAGAGGCAGGGAGAAAAGATAGAGAGAGAAAGTAGAGAGGGAAAAAATATCTCCCTTCCGTTCACTGTAGCCTCAAATATAAATAGTAAAGATCAAACTAATTCAATTGGAAACCAACTGAATAGAGCAACAAACCACTTAATCCATAATCGAGTAACAAACTGAAAACTAAGTAACAAACTAATTGTGTACTATATTTACCAAATAACAAACATTTAACTAATTATATAATATATAATCCCTATAATATAAATAACTAATATCCCCGTAACAATTACCTTCTGGAAGTACAAAGCTTCCTCTTTCCCTTGTAACTATGAAATCATCACATCGAAGCACCGGGGAAAAATCTGGGCTTGCTTGAAGAGGAACATGTTATTCGAAAAAATCAATTGAAAAAACAAAAAAGCAAACAAGAATTGAGCTACCACAAATATGTTGGAATATAGTCACTCCCTTGTGGGTGTTTCAACAAACTAGTTTATCATCGGGGTACATTAGCTGGTCAACGTATATTGACCTGTTGGAAGGCAAAGATGGTCAACAGGAGAGTTGACCGGCAGGCTATAGAGGACGGTCAAATTTTTCGAATAGCAGCTGAAGTTTGTCAACAGGAAAGTCGACCGGAAGGCTATGGAGGACGGTCAAGTTCTCCGGATAGCTGCAGAAGACGGTCAATAGAAAAGTTGACCAGATGGCTGTCCAGGATGGTCAACAGAAGCTTGACCGGATTTGATCAATAAAAGATTAACCGGCTAAGACTAGAAAGGAAATCGGGAGAGGATTTTCTGATAGCAGTAGAAAATACTGGAGCGCCTTTGGGTTACCGGTCAACATGTTGACCAGATCGAAAAGGAAGAATTTACCTGTTGGTATTACCGGTATGAAATCAACCAAGGAATGCCAGAAGACTCTTGCGATAGCCAATGGGCACAGACGACCAAAGGACTTGACTGCAACAACGACTGAGGACGTCGTGGACAGCTGGCAACAAGCTGCTGGACAGCAGAGCAGGTGACAGACCTGCTACGCATGCGCCGTCTATGCAGGAGGCATGTTGCAGAGTTGGTGAATAAATCTATTGGCAGGTTACAGAGCAGGTGGCAGGTATTTGACCATACTCTACCTACCTATTAGTTAATGGCCTACAGGTTGACCAGTATATATATATGCATGCTGGGCATGCAGGTAGTAGGTTGAGCAGAGGCAGAGTACAGAGAGTTGAGAGTGAAAGAAAGCATCCAAGCACGATAAAGTGTAAGGAGGGAAAATCCAAGGGTGAAGAAACAAGAGAGGAGTGCACCACCAGTGAAAATGAGAAGAAAGAAAATAGAGAGTAAAAGAGTGGATTATTTTCCATTTACTCCGGTGAGATTTTCTTTTATTATTCTTAAGTGTGTAGCGGATACTCCATCTTGGAGGTTTGTAACCTATTTCACATAGTGGATTTACTGTCGACTCTCCCCCCGTGATTTTCCCTTGGTTCATAAAATTTTTCACGTAAAATTGTGTGTGCTTCTTCTTCCTCTTTTTCTTCATTGTGTGTCATTCTGTCCGGACGACCTCCTTCCTGCCAACAAGTGGTATCAAAGATTGGTTCGTGAACCGTCAGATGGTTGGCATCATCGGTAAAGAATGGGCCATTCAGTGTGGAGCAGTTCAATGGGAAAAATAATTTCATTCTTTGGCAGGAAAGGGTGAGAAATATTTTAACCCAGGAAGGAACAGTAAATGCTATTTGGAAAAAGGATGAGAAGCCGAAAAAACTGACCGAGGATGAGTGGCAGGACAAGAGGGATCTTGCCAACTGTACTATTAAGTTGTGTTTGACGGATAACACACTTCAAGAGGTCCTCAGTCTGTCAGACCCGACGGAGGTCTAGGAAAAGCTTGAAAGCCAGTATAGGTCCAAGTCCTTGATAACCAAGCTTTATATAAAGAAGTAGTTTTATGACCTGCGGTTGTTGGAAGGTGAGTGCTTCGAGGAGCACCTGGACAAGTTCAACCAGCTGGTGACGCAGATGTCAGCCCTCGATGAGATGATTAAGGAGGAAGACAAAGCGTTGGTGTAGCTGTCATCCTTGCCGGTCTCGTACAATCATATCATCACGACGTTGCTATTCGGAAAGGATATGCTGAAAATGGACGAGGTCATAGCTTCCCTTCTTATGAATGAGTCAAGGCGGAGGGAAAGCAGTGAAGCCTCAAGCTCTCAGTCAAAACTTTTTGTGGTGACCAGCAGTCGGGGACGAGAAAAATTGAGGGAACAAGGCGGAGGTGGCAAAGAGGATAGGAGCAACAGCCGGAACAAGCTTGAAGGAAGGAGTTACTTCTTTTGTGGCAAGAAAAGCCACATAAAGAGGGACTATCTGCAAAGAAGGCAAGATAAGGTGGGCAAAAGCAATTGTCAGGAGAAAAGGGATCAGGCTGTTGATCTGAAGATCGTCACTTTCTGTGGAGACCTCCTGGTGGTCCTTACAGGGGAAGCACGGAGCCACACATGCCAGGAGACGAGTTGGGAGATGGACAGTGGGGCCTCACGTCATGGGACATCGAGGAAGTCTCACTTCATGAGTTACACGCCCGTTGGCCACAGGGTGTTGAAGATGGGTAACGATGGCCCATCTATGGTTGTTGACATAGGGGATGTTTACTTAATGACAAGCAACAGAAACAGGCTCGTGCTGGAAGCGTGCGTCATGCCTCAGATCTGAGGTTGAATGTGATTTCAACCGGGAAGCTTGATAAGAAAGGCTTCAAGATGGCGTTTGGAAACGGCCAGTGGAAGTTCACCAAAGGCGCCTCAGTGATGGCAAGGGAAAGTAGGATATCAGGGCGGTATCTGATGAAAGCCTGCACTACCAAAGGAAGTGCCAAGGTGACCAAACGGGGCTTTGGTCAAGGTGGCAGGAGAGGACAGCCAAGGTGGAGTGCAAGGGAGAATGATAAGTCCGCGGTGAAAGAGCTGAAAGGTAGTGGGATTACTCCAAGCTCAGTGGGGCGGAGGAATGTGTCATTCAGGCTTGCAGAGGCTGACGTCGGGATCCCAGTTGAGGGGAAGCTGCTGGAAGACAGGCGATGACGGTCGCCAGGTAAAAGCGAAGGTGTCCCCCACAAAGTCATGAGGGAAAGTTTGTTGGAATATGGTCACTCCCTTGTGGGTGTTTCAACAAACTAGTTTGTCATCGGGATGCATTAACTGGTGGTATGTTGACCGACTGGAAGGCAAAGACGGTTAACAGGAAAGTTGACCGAAAGGCTATGGAGGATGGTCAAGTTCTCCATATAGCAGCTGAATACTGTTAATAGGAGAGTTGACTGGAAGGCAATGGAGGACGGTCAAGTTCTCCGGATAGCAGCTAAAGACGGCCAACAAGAGAGTTGACCGGAAGGCTATAGAGGATGGTCAAGTTCTCCGGATGACAGTAGAAGTCGGTCAACAGAAAGGTTGACCGGATGGCTCTGCAGGACGGTCAACAGAAGCTTGATCGGATTTGGTCAACAAAAGGTTGACCGGCTAAGGCTGGAAAGAAAATTAGGAGAGGATTTCCTGATAGTATTTTCAAAGTAGAAAATATTGGAGCGCCTTTGGGTTACTGGTCAACATGTTGACCAGATCGAGGAGGAAGAATTTACCAGTTGGTACTACTGGTATGAAATCAACCAAGGAACATCGGAAGACTCTTGTGATAGCCAATGGGTGCAAACAGCAAAGGGACTTGACTGTAGCAACGATTGAGGACGTCGTGGACAGCTGGCAATAAGTTGCTGGACAGCAGAGCAGGTAGCAGACCTACTGCGCATACGCCGTCTGTGCAGGAGGTAGGTTACAGAGTTGGTGGATAAAACTGTTGGCAGGTTACAGAACAGGTGGTAGGTATTTGACCACACTCAACCTGCCTATTGGTTGAAGGCATATGGGATGACCATTATATATATATGCATGCTGGGCATGCAGGTAGTGGGTTGAGCAGAGGCAGAGCGCAGAGAGCTGAGAGTGAAAGAAAGCATCCAAGCACAGTAAAGTGTAAGGAGGAAAAATCTAATTGTGAAGGAACAAGAGAGAAGTGCACCACCAGTGAGAAGGAGAAGAAAGAAAATAGAGAGTAAAAGAGTGGAGTGTTTTTCGTTTACTCCGGTGATATTTTTCTTTGTTATTCTTGGGTGTGTAGCGGATACTCCATCTTGGAGGTTTGTAATCTATTTCACATAGTAGATTTATTATCGACTCTACTCCCATGGTTTTTCATTGGTTCATAAGGGTTTCCACGTAAAATTATGTATACTTTTTCTTCCTCTCTCTTTATTGTGTGTCATTCTATCCGGACGACCTCCTTCTTGCCTGGGAAGGATTTGTTTTTTCTTTTGGGGGTGTCTACGTCATTCCATTTGAATGCTGCATAAAAAAATTAGTAAAGAAGAAAGACTAGTGGCTTTGCTACTCCAACTCCATGTATCTTGTAGTTGGTCGGCATTGATGTTGAATTGTCTGAAAGTGTTTTTCAAGCTCAAGAAACAAGGCCACCGTCGACTCTTCCAGCATCAATTTCCTCACCCAGCGTCGCCGCCGCCTCAACCCACAACTACCGCAATAATCACGGTCACACCCACAGCCGCCATCAACTGCCGTTCACCTGCGACGTCGATGCCGCCGCCGCCACCTCCTTGGTCTCTCTTCTCCTCTTCATCCTTCTTCGCGCTTGAACCCTAGCCCCCCTTTTCTCCTCTCTCTCCTCGTCTCCCTCTCTCCCCGACTCCTTTCTCCCCTTTTTTTTTCTTTTTCTTTTTTTTCATTATATTATTATTATTATTATTATTATTATTATATATAATCTTAAATTTTAAAATCTAAATCGAATTTTGAATAACCGCACAGGCACGCCTCGGGCGCCACCCCAAAATCCCGATCATTCATCAAAATTTTAAAATATTTTAATTTACTTTCACCATGTCTGAAATACCCAAAATCACAATTAACATTAAAATAATCTAATCTGGATCCAAAATATTTAAGTATAGATATCATATAAAGGTGATCTCAGATATTGAGGCTTCCATGATAAAGATTTGAGAATTTTTGTTGGTTCATTAATTTTTAGACATTTATCAGATTTTTATTTATGGGGAATTGACATTATGGATATCGTTATTTTTGTTTTAAAAAATTTATTATCGGTATTATAGATATTTATTTAATGATACAATTATGACGATCATTTATGGTATATTAAATGCTAGTGATGCAATGATTTTGAGGACATTCAAGTTGTTTGATATTATAATCTGTGACGTATAATTGATAATTTTGGATGATTTAAAATTTTTATTTAGGCGGTCTGGGTCGGGTTCATGGATTCAAACTTGGGTCATTTCAACTAAATGGTATCAGAGAATTAAGGTTTTGTAGGAATACTTAAGGATTTTAGGGTCCAAAGATATTTGAGGATATTAGACAATCTAAGTAGACTTGAGTACCTATCCTTGTTTTTTGATAAGGATGTATGGGTACTAGAATACCTAGGAATTGATTGAGACTCCCTTTTTAAATCTGATTATTGTTGTGTAGCTATGTCTGATGAAGCTAGCTATCATCCCATGAGTCCCTTAAGGAGCCCTAGTCAAGCGGCGACACATTCAGATATGGCTGAAGTAGTCAAAGCACTTTATCAACTGACAGGACTAGTAACGCAAGCAGTGGGAGCACAAGTCTTAGGGCCATCACATAAGAAACATGATTATTTCAAGGAATTTAAGAAACAAAGACTCTTGGAATTTATGGGAGAGGCTGATCTTGCCAAGGTTGAATATTGGCTCGGAAGAATGGAGAAGACATTCGCTGTGATGAGCTATTCTTCAGATGAATGAGTTCAGTATGCATCGTATAAGTTGAGCGGTGAAGTGAGCATTGGTGGAGTGTAAAACCAAGGGAACTAGGAGTTGACGCGAAAACACTTACTCGGGAAACTTTTTGCCAGATGTTCAATGACAAATACTTCTCAAATAACTTGAGAAATAGGAAGAAGAAAGAGTTCCTCCAGTTGCAGCAATGATCGATGAATGTTGCACAACATGAGGCCAAATTTATAGAGCTTTTACATTATGTGCCTTACCTTATTGCTGATGGAGTGAGGAAGGTTGACAGATTCCGACAAGGCTTGTCACATGCTATCCGGTGTCATTTAGCTCCTCACGATCTCGAGGACTATAGTGCAGTTTTAAGAAGGGAGTTTTTAATCGAGGAGGAGTTAGGGAGTGAGGCCTTAGCTCCTGTGCCTACTACTAGTGCCACTACTAGACCACCGACAATTCCAGGAAAGAAAAGAAAGGCTTGTTTCAAGTGGAGAAAGATAGTATGTTTTTCCAAGGATTGTCGCTCCAAGCAGCCAACGTCCCACTCATAGCAAGGAATCACACCTTCCACCCTTTCAATGACATAGTAGACTCAATCAGGATTTTCATCTGGTGGATGGTTTGGACCTCCCACTTGCTACAACTGTGGGAAGTCATGACATTTTTCTCATGATTGCCATGCACCACGGAAGTTTGCATCCTCCCCACAACCAAAGAACCAAATTCAAGGCAAGGTGTTCACACTGACGGATTATGATGTTGAGACTACTCTGACGGTCGTGGAAGGTAGTGTTCTTATTCAATAGCTGCTCATGTGTTATTTGATTCCAGTTTCACACATTCATTCACGACATCAAACTTTGTTGTAAGACTAATAGTGAAAGCTATACACTCATACTTTATTTTATTTGTCTTCACCAGTGGGCGAGATAGTTTAATTGGAGACGATATACTCCAGTTGTAGAGTTCAAATTGGTAACCATGAGCTACCAGCTGATCTTATGCCGCTAGAAGTTGCAATCTTTCATGAAACTTTAGGTTGAACTGGCTTGCTACCTATCATGCCCATATCGACTATTCCCAAAAGATTGTAAATTTATCTATTCCTGAAGTCTTGGAGTTCACGTTTCACAATTTTGGGAGTCGGGCAATGGCTCCCATGATTTCAGCAATACATGCACAACATCTACTACATAGCAGATGTTGGGGTTTTCTCACACTCGTGTCTACTATAGCAACAACGGAGCATTACGTAGAAGATATTTCAATAGTTAGAGAATTCGTAGATGTTTTCCTTGAAGAGCTGCTTGGACTACCCCCGGAACGGGAGATTGCATTTACAATAGACTTACTGTCGGGAACCACATCGATATCTAAGGCACTATATAGAATGGCCCCGGTACAGCTAAAGGAGTTGAAGACACAACTACAAGAACTTCTTGATCAGGGTTATATTAGACCTAGTATTTTCCCGTGGGGAGCGCCGGTGTTGTTCATTAAGAAGAAAGACGGCTCAATGCGATTGTGTATCGATTACAATGAGCTCAATAAGGTGACAATTAAAAATACCTACTACCTCGAATCGATTATTTATTTGATTAGTTATAATGGGTGAGTGTATTCTCAAAAATTAACTTGAGATCAGGATATCCCAAGCTCAGGATTAAAGAGAGTGATGTCCAAAAGACAACCTTTCGCTCTAGGTATGGTCACTATGAATTCTTAGTGATGCTATTCGGATTGACGAATGCGTCGGCTGCGTTCATGGACATAATGAACAGGGTATTCAAACCCTTTCTAGATAGATCTATTGTGGTCTTCATAGATGATATTCTAATCTACTCGAAGGATGCAGCTGAGCATAAGGAGCATTTAAGAATAGTACTACAAAGATTGCAGGATGAGCGTCTTTATGCCAAGCTTAAGAAGTGCGAGTTCTGCTTGAAAGCAATCCCCTTCTTGGGCCATGTTATTTCTAGAGAAGGGGTATCAGTAGACCTGTCCAAAATAAATGCTATAATTGAGTGGGCACACCCAACCAGCCCCACCAAAGTAAGGAGCATTCTTGGCTTGGTTGGGTATTATAGGAGGTTTGTAGAAGGCCTTTTTCACATGGTGATGCCATTGACTAGATTGACGTAAAAGGATGCTAAGTTCGTCAGGTCTGATGAATGCAAACAAAGTTTCCAGGAGCTAAAATAAATGTTAACATCAGCACCGATTCTGACAATTCCAAAAGGTACTAAGGGATTCGTGGTGTATTGTGATGCATCATTGAAAGGTTTGGGCTGTGTGCTAATACAGTATGAAAGGGTAGTCATCTATGGATTTTGCTAGCTAAAATCTTATGAGCAGAAGTACCCGATCCATGACTTAGAGTTAGCTACAATCGTGTTCGTGCTGAAGGCGTGGAAGCATTATCTATATGGAGATTAGTTTATCATTTACACTGACCATAAGAGCTTGAAGTATATGTTCTCTCAGAATAAGCTGAACATGCATCAAAGGCGATGGATGGATCCACTTAAGGACTATGATTGTCAAATTTTGTACCAACCTGGGAAGGTGAATGTGGTGGCTGATGCACTTAACTAGAAATTCAGCCAGTCTTGTTGCCCACTTGATGATGAGGGAATGGAAGTTGTTGGAGGAAGTTAAGGACTGCAATATCCAATTACACGCAAGGAACCTGTAGGTAATTGTTTTGTATTTTAAAGTACAGTCGATACTTCTGGAAAGAATTAGAATAGCACAGAAGGATGACCCGGTATTAGCGGATATCATGAAGGCGTTGCCAGACGAGGCCCAAGCAGATTATGAGGTTAGGAAGGATGGGATCCTCACATATAAAGGCAGGATTTGCATACTGAGTATGGCAGAATTAAGGAAAGAGATCATGGAGGAAGCACACCGTACGAAGTATACAATGGATCCTAAGACGACCAAAATGCACCGCAACCTGAGAAAAAATTTCTGGTGGAATGGAGTGAAGGAAGATATTAGCGAGCTTGTATCCAGATGTTTAGTTTGCTAGAAAGTCGAAGCGGACCACCAGAGACCGGCGAGGAAGCTTTAGCCAATATATATTCCATGTTGAAAGTGGTAACACATCTCTATGGGCTTCATCGTAGGACTTCCAAGGACCAGCAACAGCAATGATGCTATTAGGGTCATTGTAGACTGACTAACTAAATCGGTGCACTTTCTAGCCATAAAACCGATATACACACTCGATAAATTAGCCTGATTATACATTGACGAGATCGTAAGATTACACAGTGTACCAGTTAGTATCATTTCAAATCGAGACCCGAGGTTTTTCTAGCATTTTTGGAAGGGCTTGCATCGAGAATTGGGGACGAGATTGAAGTTCAGTATGGCATTCCATCCTCAGACTGATAGCCAATAAGAGCGAACCATTCAAATGTTGGAAGATATGCTTGGGAGCTTGATCCTAGAGTTGGGAGGTAAATGGGACAAGTACTTGTCACTAGTAGAATTTGCGTAGAACAATAGCTTCCATATCAGCATCGAAATGGCACCCTTCAAAGCACTTTATGGTAGAAGGTGTCACTCACTGGTGAGTTGGGAGGAAGTAGGTGATTGCCAAATACTATGACCAGAGCTTGTAGAAGAAACCACAGAAAAGATCCATTTGATTAGGAAACGATTGTGAACAGCTTAGAATCGACAGAAGAATTACGCGGATAATAGACATAGAGACTTAAGCTTTAACGTTGGTGGTGTTGTATTTCTTAAGGTATCACCTACTAAAGGTATTGTAAGATTCGAAAGACGAGGTAAGCTGAACCCCAGGTTTGTTGGACCATTTAAGATATTGGAGTGGGGTGGTGAGGTAGCCTACCGACTAGCCTTACCACTGTCTTTAGCAGGGGTGCATGACGTGTTTCACGTATCTATGTTAAGAAAATATATACGTGATGAGTCACACGTAATTGCGAATGATCAATTACAAATCCAGGATGACCTATCCCATACTGAGGAACCGATGCGGATCATAGACCGATGAGACAAGATCCTACACTCCAAGATAATACTGCTTGTAAAAGTCGTTTGGAATTATCAAGACAAGGGTGATGCGACATGGGAGACTGAAGCATATATGCACGCGAAATATCCATGACTCTTCGAGGATTGAGGTATGTTTTCGAGGACCAAAAATCTTTTGAGTGGGGGAAGGTTGAAACACCATGAATGTTTTATTTATTTATTTTTAGAATATATTATCAAATTAGTTTTGATAATTATTTAATAATCTTTAATCACCCTTGTGCTTAAAATTGTATAATTAGACTGATACGTGGGCCTAATAAGTTAGAATAATTAGATCAAGGGATTTGAAATAAATATTTGGGCCACTAAATTAAATTTAAATTAATTAGTGAATTAGGTTAAGTTAATTTAATTATGAACCAAGCTAACTAAATTAAGATGTAACAGTTGGGCCTTAATGTATCAAAATATGTTGATCGAGAACATAACAAAATTAAAAATACTAAAATTAAATTAAATTAATAATAATAATAATAATAATAATAATAATAATAATAATAATAATAATAATAATTGGACGAATGGAGAATAGGAAGGAAAAGAGAGAAAAGGAAAGAAGAGAGAGAAAAGGAATGGAAGGGAAAGAAGGAAAATAGGGGAAGAGGGAAGGTGCGGATGGGCAACGGCGAAGGAGGAAGGGAATCGGTCTTCACATAGAAACCCTGCGAAAACCCTAGATTCACCCTTCATTATATAATGAGACGGTAGGGTTAGGACAGGGGGAGGACGAACCAAAGAGGAAGAACGACCAAAGCAGAGCTGTCATCGTCGATCACGAGAACGAGGCAAAGTAAAATTTCTATCTCGAAAATTAAATTCTTCCTTTCTCCTTATTGATGATATTCCCTTCCTTGTAT
>JAOVVI020014332.1:0-11542 GCA_028571085.2 Nepenthes alata | reverse complement strand
GAATCTTACTTGAGAGCTGATTCTCGAGAAGTCGAGCTTGAGGCACACTCGATCCACGCTTAAGCGCCATATCCGGTAACCCTCGCTCGATGCTTGCTCTTTATACGCTCGAGTGCTAAAATCAGTAGCCTGTTGTTCGATACTCGCTCGCCATGCGCTTGAACGCCAAAACCAGTAGCCTCTCACTCGAAGCTTTCCTTTTTCTCGCTCGAGCGCTTGGGGGTTTTTCTCTTAAAACCTTAGACGCGTCCGTTGCGTACTCGAGCGCCGTGACAACGTTCATATTTTTGAAACAAATTTTTCGAGTCTCTCTATATATTTTTCCATTATTTCATTTGCCGTGACTCTTACTTGTGCATTTGAATGTCCATTTTCAAAGCAAACAAAATTCTTTATACTTTAACCTTACTCAATTTGAGAAAATCAAAACTACATTCTTGTGCTATTGGGTCAAGTGTTTTCTCACTATTCTTATCTTACCATTGTATCTATTCTTACCCCATTTACTTTCGTTGGCGACGTTGCTAATGTGAAAAATGAGTTCCAGTGATGTTTGATACTTCAAGCGGTTCGTGAGAAAAGATTGACATGAAGACCGAAATGAGTCCGATTCTATTATCGCGGGCAAATTCATGGAATTTATTGGTAGAAATTACAAGATAGAAATAAGTCGACTAAATTAGCGCGTCTATATTACCTGATCTGTAAATTTATTTTCATAATGTATATCTTTCCTAACCGTTGAAACCCAGATGATTTTTCTTGATAGTCGCGGTTATCAAAATTATCTTTCATCATAAAAAATTATTTCCTTTTTATTATTATTCATTATTTTACCTTTTATGCTTGTTACTATCTATATTTAGATTTAAATAATCTTTACCTGTATTGAATATTTATATTTTTACTACGTCTGTAAATTTATTAAGGGGTCAAAATTTTATTATGATTCGGGATGTATAGTTCCCTTCATAAATAATTTTATAAATTGTGCATATATCACATAAAAATGAAATAGGCAGCCATTTTTTGATACAATACAAAACTAATATTAAAAATGAAATTAGAAAGAAACAAGATTAGTTCATATTTTTTAACTTATTATTTTTTTTTCTAGTGAGAGAGAACATAAAAAATTTGAATAACTATAATACAATATGACAACCCTCCAAACATAATTAAAAATTCAAAAAATTAATAACAGTTAAAAGAATAAATAATTACATAACAAGTATAAATTTTACATAAAAATTATAAAGAGATGAAAAATTACATACAATAAAAGAAAATATTTTCCTACATTAAAAAATAAGAATTACAAGAAATAGTTATAATTATGTTTTAAAAGTTCTAAAAAAAATCACATACGATAAAATTTATCCGTGCAATGCTAAATTTACAACAAAATTAATGGACAAAACATTTGAAAATCTGATGAAAATCTGAACGATTAAAAAAAGAACCAACTGATTATTTTCATGAAAATCTGATGAAAATGATCTGACTGCTTATTTGTAAACTTATTAGAAATCAAAAAGTTATCAAAATAGACGACCGATAATTCGATTCTTTTCCTGTCCGACGGCTAATTTCAATTCAGAATTTACGTGAAATCAAATAGCTAATTTTTAGATCGGGTATTCTAATAAGTCAATCACACAAATCGAATTCAAGTTACATAAAAATGTAAATATTTGTAGTTGAAAGCAGTCCTAGCCCAGAAACGCGACGAGGGAGCAGAGCGGGTGAGGAAAGGCAGCCGGAGGAGAAAGGGGGCGAGGGGAGGTGGAGAGTGTCCGTACGCCAACGGAAAATAATGCTTGATAACCCATCCGATCATCTCACCCCCAAATCCCCACCTGTCCCCGTCAAACGTTACGCTCCTCCAAATCAAAGGTCTCTCTCTCTTCTCACTTTTTCCTTCTATATCTTTCTCTCTTCGCCCGCGTTGATCAGATACGTTCTTATGCGTTTGAGCTTTGTAATGCAGGAATCGTAGTCTCAACAGACGGAAATCCGGAGGTTAGCTGTAGGGAAATAAACTGAATTCTTTTTAATGCCCTTGAAGTTAATTGTCTTGATTGATCGACTTGATTACTGTTTTTGGCTTTATTTTTCCTGCAATTCCGGAATTGGAGGTGGGTTTTATGGAATTAGTAAACTGCATTAATTGCTAGTCTTATGATATGTTCTTACAGATTAGGTTAATAAAATTTCCAGCTACTGCTGTTTCTGATGATTTTTCCTCTGTTATTAAACTCGCTGATTTCAGATCAGGAGTAGGTTTACAGCCTCTCACTTTGTGGCCAATTTTAGTTAGTTGATCTCTACTTGGGCTGGCCCTGTAATCCTTGAGCTCCAAATGAGTCACCTCCTTTTCCACTACTGTTCTTGTCTAGCATTTGAATTTAGAGGGTGTTCTGATCCGACTTGAGCTTCGTAACCTCCAAATTAATTTCATTAGATAACCCAATCTTTTGCTTGAGCTTCTTGAGTCGATTAAGGAACTTGATGTGATTTGGGGCCAGTGTACTCACAAGTTGAACCTCCAGACAATTCTTAATACCAATTGTCACTCGATTTCAACTGTGATTGCACCAAAAGTCTTGACTTGCCCTCAGCCAAACACACACATTTGCGGAGGTTGATAACACAATGCGCTTAAGTGTGAAGGAGTATCCAAATCCGTTGATTGATTATATGTATTTGAGGACAAGACACACTAAATACACTTGAAGGCCACCTTGCACTTGCAATACAGTACGCCCTATAACAGGTTTACATGGGTATTTATAACCTTGATAGCCTGAAGGTTGTAGGTAAGAAATCCTTGCCAATAGTCACATTTGTTCACATGGTGCTTTCTGAGTCGTGCCTTTTTTCCTTGCACTTGGTCAATCTGAGAATGTGTTGCTAATAATAATGGGTATGGGTATATACCCATAAAATGTTGTGTTTCTTTGCAGTTACAATCACTAATCAGCCAACACTTACCTGTTTGCTAGTTTTGGCAATGCCTAATTTTCTGAGTTTTAACTATCCAAGCCCGATGCTTTCTGTTGTGTGTTGTTCTCAGACAAATATCCTCCTTTACCTTTTTGGGTTTGTCCATAACCTAAGATCGAATGCACTGTTGGTCTGACCCAGCGCCTAACTCACATGACCCACTGTGAACTGCAGTCCTAATGCTGCGTACGTTTATATGAGTTTCCATGGATGCACATATGTGAGCGCTTGCGCATATGATTTCTGTGGGGTGTTTGTGAAGAATCCTTTAGATTCAATTTGGTGAAATCAGACATTGTTACCTTTCCTTCTGATCAAGTTGGTCCGTTTGGGAGGATTGTGGAGTGTCAATAAGGTCTTGATGAGTAAATATTCCTGCATAGTTTTGTCAGGAGAAACCCTTACGGTGAAGATTGATTATAGCGGCTTACCACTTACCAGAGTTCTCAATTTAACTGTTTTGGAAACAAATTAGTGCAGGTTATGATGCAGTTTTACGGAATAACATATTAATAAGATGAGAGCTGAGACTGTTTATTGCAATCAATTTTTTATTTTGGAAGAGGGTTCTTTTGTGGTTGTGTGTTGACCCAACATTGATATTGTTTTGCTATACTGGGGAAAGGTCGCGAACATCCAACCCCCCAGACGCCATAACATGGGAATCTCATGTACTTGACCACCCTTTAGTAAAAGCAGGTCTATTATTTTCTCAGTATGTCATGTAGCTAATTCCAGTTATTGCAAAAAATTATTTCTTGATATTTTTCTGCAGTGGCTGTCTGAAATGTTGTTTCAATAGACTACGATGACAGTGTGGGGTTAGTAGTTTGTGAAGGGCTTGTTGACCTGGCTTCTTCCGAGGTTCAATAACTTCTGCTGCTCTATGGGTTTGTGTCATTTGTGCTTATGCTGGGTATCAATAAGAATTCATGTTCTCCGTGGCTTCCTTTTATTCCACCCTCTTGGATACACATAACAGTTGTTTTTGCTGGAAGTTGAAAAGGAGGGGGCTGCATCCCCTGAAGTTCCCTTTTTATCTGTGGTGGCACCATTGGAGTAGACTCTTGTTTTGATCAGTCTTAATAATTAAGGATTCACACTGGCTAACAAGTTTATGCTATGCAAAAACCATTTCAATCGGCTAATCAGTTATTTCACTGATATCTCCAAGAAAGGAGATGTCTGTGTAATGTCTGTGCTGTGGTGGATGCAATAAAACTTCGAGTGTGAATTTAGGCTTTGGAACAGCTAATCATTTATTCTTTAATTGATATTTCCCAGAAAGCTGGGATGCCTATGTAGAACTTTATGGTGTGCTGTGGGTGCAATACAACTTCATTAAGTCTAAATTTAGGCTTGGTATCATTTCTTGTAGGAATGAAAGCTGCAGATTTATCTTAGTGTCTCTGGTTTATTTCTGATGTGTATGGCTGAATGAAACAGCATTATTTTCTGGGATGGAGATGTTGGGGGTGCTGAATTTGCAGTTTTGGAGGGCTCCTTTTTTTGTATTTTTGGGAAAATTTTTCTTTCCCTAGTTTTGTTCCTTTGCAGAAATTTCAGATCTGGTATGCATATTAGGTACACTGCTGTGTTTGTATAATTTTCTATAGATTGTTGAATAAAGTACTTTTACTGATAAAAATTGCACCTAAGAATCATTTTAAGTCAACCTTGTCGAAGTTTTTTGCCTTGGCGAGAACTTTTTCTCATCTTAATCTAGTAGGTGACTCTAAGCTTGTTCATTAACATTGGAAGCAAACATCTTCTCATGGGCCAAACTCACTACTTCACTTGTCAAGCTGTGTTGGCATTAGGGGTGAACATGGTCTGGTTTAGTGCGGATAGGAGGTGATTTGCAGCTAAACCACATGTCATGGTTTGAACTTTATCAAACCAAACCAAATTATCAGTTGAGACAAACCTCTCAAACCGCCAATGTGTGAGTTGATTTGGTTTGGGGGATTTATACAATTTGTAGTAATCATTCGTTAGTGTAAAAAATTTCATATTAATATATGATATATAAAAAAGCAAAGCAGATAAGCAATAATATTAATATAATAATATTTCAGACATGATTCAAAATAAGTAATAAATTTAATTAATAATATATAATAAAGAAAAATAACATTCGAAGTGAAAAATAATTCATCGAATAAGAAAGACTTAAATATCAAATTTTATATTGGGCCATGATACTCTTATGAGAAATATATAAGATATTATTCAGTTAGAAAAATAATATGAAAATAATGAAATATAATATTTAGAAAAATATTACCTAATGTAATTTCCTTAAAAAATTTAATATCATTCATAGCTTCTTTAATATTATGGGAATTTACTCCAAATATGGCTAATATGAGAATAAATAAGAACATCAAACAATTTAGTTGACAGTTTTTGAAGGATTAATAATTTAATAACTTGTATTGAAAGTTAGTTCAAAGATACTATAGAAATAAGTATAACTAAGACATATATAGTTATAATAACAAATCTATTTATTATCTTTATATATTTGTATGTGATTGTGCGGTATAAGTTTTTTAAACTGCAACCAAATCGCAAAGGCGGTTTAGATAAAAAATTAAACCGCAACCAAATTGCAGTATATCAAACCGTGCTTGGCAGTTTGGTTTGACTTGGTTTGATTTTTTATTTGTTCCATCCCAGTTGGCATGCCTCTTAATGTTCCATCTCTTGACATGGTGTGACTAGCACATCAGTCTTGTTGTAAATTACACTAGTATGCCTTTAAAGTAGAGGCAATATTTTTCCTCCCTTCCAATGAGAGAGTTGTGAAATTCTTATCTAGGTATATTCTCCATTGTGGCATTGATCAGTACTACTGAAATTGTTGTTTTTCTTAATGTTTCTTGCTTGAACTTGTGAGGAGTTATTTTTATTCAGTTGCTCACTTCCAGAAACTTGAAATCAGCAATATGCTTATCTCTCAGATTTGATGAATTGGGTTGGTGACAAAACATTTAGATCGTCATAATTGCTTTCAGAGCCGACTTGTGGGAAAGACCTGGTGCAAACCATAGACCAGCCTGCATAGACACTACCGAGGCTTGAATCAAGCTACTTGAGAACTTAACTTGAGCATATGGTTGGTTATATGTCTGCGTTCACATAATATTAAAGGTTGAATAAGTGAGTGTGTGGATTCGTGACCTTGTATTAGCTACACAAGGGACTCACATGACCTCTTAGAATGCTTGGAATAAGTTAAGTTGTTGAAACATGAAATGTGGCGGTAACATCGATAGTGGGCTTATTGGTTAGCGTGATGTGGTAATGATAACATTGTCGTTTTTGTGAGAAAGCTGAAGGCTTTTGAATCTGGTTGCTAGTTTTGTGTTGCAAAGGTTGATGCAAAGCGTGCAAGGTTGTTGATGGCTGTGATGTATTTCATCACTGATGCCAATCACCATAATGTGGCGGCATATGAGATATGAAGATATTGCATTGAAAAGAGTATCAATACATTGGTTGTATTAAAAATGCTGGAAATTAAAAATACTGGAATTGATGGTCGTCTTCTATCGAGAGAGTACTACTGAGTTCTTAACTAAGCAAAAGCTGAGACAAATTAAGCGCAAGAGCATTCTGCATGGTTATTTTATGGCATTTCCTGTGTGCACATTCAATATTGATGATAAGTTAAAGATATTTTAAGGCCAGTCATGAACAGGCCTAATTAAGGTGTTGCTTCTAGGTGTTATTGTCCCATGCATTTGGAAACTGGCCTTACATGTCTCTGCAATGGTTTGAATAGTGGAGAATTAGAAGTTTTTGTGGTGTCTCTGCTCAAATGGTTTGAAGTGTTTGGGCTCAGGTAAGTTTTTCATTCCGGAAGTGATGGGCTTGTTTCGAGGTTTATGTTTTTGCGGTGATGTGGCACTTTGGTACAACTACAAGGTTGCTCTATTGTGGCTTAGTTCCACGGCATGAAACCATAGAAATAACTTCTTGGTAGTACAGGTGTAAGTTATATACATCTGACCTTTTCCGATCCCCATGATGTGTGAGTTTTGTACATTGGTTTGCTCCCTTTTTTTTGGTGGAGAGGAATATTATCTTAAATATATCCATTTAAAAGTGATGCTAAAATGTTCAAGGATCTTCCTCATGTTCTCTAGAGAAGGAGCTTTTCTTTAACCCTTTTCCCTCCTTTTTGCTTCAATATTTGATTCTTCCTCTAGTGCGCTTTCTGATGTACTTTCAGACGATATTCAGATAGATCATAAGGCTTTACTTTTTGGTTTATTGTTTTTTTTTTCCTGTTCAAATGTGAAATGATACTGACTTTCTAATATATCTGCATTTATTAGTGCAAATTTCTACTAGTAGACAGACTTATTTTGTAATTTTATATGTATGTGTTTCTTTATTTTCCACTCAATTTTTCTTTATCGGGCAGGATGCCTCCATATCATGATCCTTCCTGTTGATATCCAGGCCAAAAAGAGGGAAAGGGTGGGGTTGGACTAGTCTATATAACTATCGTATGCCATTGTCAATGAAAAGCAAAATCTTTAACCTACTTGACATTATGGTGTCCTGGTGCCATCTGTCATGCGGTGTACTATAGAGGAAAGGTCCTCATTCCTTAATTCTTTTACTTACCAAATGTTATGTCTGATTCTACAAAGTGAAAAATTTGACCTTTCTATATGGCTGAAGTTCCATCTTATGATCCGCAGATCGATTTGAAAGGACAAGCAACCTACATGGGAATGATGGGGAGAAGAATTTGGCTACTGCTTTCAAAGGTATAACTACTCTAGATCATGGAGAAGCAGGCAGCACCAGTTATCTGAATGATAGCCTTCATACAGGGTTTATAGCTCTGAATGGGTGTCATAGAAGTGAAGCTTCTCAGCTTTTACATGACCGTAAGTGTCTTCTACATGACCATAAGTGTCTTCTCAGCTTGTAATTATCTCTCGTCTGCTTTGAGACCATTGGTTGTTGGAATAATGCTCAGTTTGGATTAACCATTAAAACAATTTATTGTCTGTTTATATTACATGTTGTGTACATTTGACCTTCCTCAAAAGACTAGGCTTCCATTTTCTTTATTTTATATGTATGATGCATCTTTTGCACCAAATGACCAACAGGGATTTATTTTATATCTGGCCGAAAAAAAAAATGTAGATGGATTTTGGTTAGGGTTTTAGCATAGCTTTTACATTTAAAAGGGGTTTATAAGTTCCTGCATGGTATCCCTAGAGTTTGTATAGGGCTGTGAACAGGGTGCTCGAGCCATACCTGAGAACATTGGTTAAAGGCTTCTGTGTTTTTAAGTTCCTACTAGGGTTTTTGGTAAAAAGGTTGCAAGAAGAGCAGGTTACCAGATAGGGGTTTGGTGATGGATAAACGGAGGGAATTGATGGAATAGAAGAATGAGATTGTTAAATAGAGGTAAAGAGAGGATAAAGAACTTGAAATAAAAATAGTGACCTAGGATTTCTACCTAGAATTTGAAATCAGATGGCTAAAGAAAGCAATAATTGCCGAGAAAGTCTTCACTAATTTTGCTAAAAGTAACAGTGCTTTATAGGCAATCCATATTACTAAGTTTACTGGAACTGATCATGATTGAAGAAAGATGGACTTCTTAGAAATTAACAGTAGACTTGACCATTATGCCGTAAAAATTGCTCCAGCAAACTAGCTTTTTGGGTAAATTTCAATCATGTGCTTGTGAGGTTTTGCATAATCAAATATTTGCCTCTAATGTTTCAAAACTCACTCGAGTTACCAAACTCTAATTTAGGTCTAAAGATAAAAAAAGGAAGGTATTTGGTATCTTTGAAAAAACCTAGTATGATATTTGCATTTTAAGAACTTGCAGTGTAGTATCCTTGCAATCAAGCAATTGTGGAGATGTCATTGCTGTATAATAAAACTAATTTCTCAATGTATTGTTAAATCTAATCACACATGGAACAGTTTTTGAAATCTGTTATGGCAATCGTTCTCATAATTTCTTTAATTATTGCTTAGATCCCCGGGAGATGGTTTTGATGTGCGGATCAATCAGTACAACTGAAAATATATTCTTCTGTATTCTGTATTGTTGTAGGTTGGGAAGCTGCTATTCATTGCTATAACGATCCTTCCATTGATCTGTCTGGTAAGTAAGAATCTTGGACCTGCAGAAATGATTTGGTTTATTTTTCTGACATCGGAATCCATTGAAGGTATCCTTTTTTTGAAAATAAATGACTTCATAATAGACATATCTCCTCAGTTTTTCCTTTGCTTTCTTGGACAATATACTATAAGACCGGCGAAGAACTCATGTAGTGATGAGCATCTGCCAGTGCTTATTCCTGCTCTGTTTAGACCAAAAAGTCCCATCTGATGTTCTGCTTGGGGAAAACTTTGTTAATTTTGATTTCATGAGCATGTATTTGCAAGTAATGATAATCACACTCTAAAGTTTTTTGTTAGCACTTGGTACTCCACTCTAAAATGATTAGGGCTAGTATTTCTTCCCGTCTGGAAGGTACTTTAGCGGTGCATAGAATCGAATTGGCTTTGTTTTGATAATCTTAAACAAGGTTCTTTTTTTTTTTTTTGGTGCTTTTGGGTTTTATTTTAGTGGCATAGAAGTCAATAACACTGGATTTTGCCCCAAAAGGATATGCAATGCCCTTGTGAGCATGGATTAAACTGCTGGGGAATTGTTTCTCTTTTCTGAAGATCACCTTTTTCTGCTATTTCTGTGGAACTGTAGGCAGTAAATGCCACTGCTAGTGACCTCTAATGGGGATGATATGGAGGTAACTCACTCTCCATGCATCCAAGAGATTGCCTTCTCATTGAGCTTGATGTTTATTTCTTAATCATCTTTATGATCAAGAAAGTTCTCGGTGTTCTTCCTCAGAGAGGCTATTAAAAGGGTGTGTTTGGTAAATGGAATGCAATGGGAATAGGGGTGTAATGCAATGATTGCCTTCGATTATGAAAGCTGTTTTGCTTGTTTTTATTTAATAATTTTTTTTTAAAAATAAAACGATTCTATACGCTTTCTCCACCCCAAAACTGCCAGCCACAATCTTCGGTGAGGCCAGATTTGACTCTGCCACCCGACCATTTCTCCCTTATTAGTACTCCATCTTGTCTTGTCGCTCGCTCTCTTCCCTCATTGGTGAGGGCAGATTCACCCTTTGCCGATTGAGGAGGGCTGATACGACTCCTGACAACCAGAGAGGTCTTTGGAGGAGGAGAGGATCCAAGAAGAAAGAGTTGTTTTTTTTTTTTGATGTTTTTTGTGCTTAATTGATTTGTGGGTATATGATAATTTCCATCATGATTTATTTGGAGTGGGAAAATTTATACTATTTAACCAAAATTTCTATGAAATGTAGGCCCCTCAATTGCCTATTTAGAAATTTAAAAATGCAGGTGATTGTGAGAATGCTTGGCTTAGTGTTCTTTCCCAGTTAGGGCACTAGTACGGGAATAATCAAAGCCTTTATTTCTTAAAAAAAAAGGGGAAAAAAAAACTGAGACTTTATTTAAATTCTGGAAATTATGAGGGAAAAGAGAAGTATGAGAAAAAAATTGTGATCTTTTTATGACCAAGTTTAGAAGAACCCTTGTTTTTTCTTTCCATCAATATTTTTATATCCAATTGGGGTTTAAGTTTCCATGAGCTTTCTTGAAAGCTATGTTTGTGAACAATATATATGTATACGTGCCTAGTTCACGGGTTAGAGCAGTGAAAATGGGCTCGCAGATAATGTAATATAAGAATATATAATAAATTTAAAATAATCTGACCTTCTCCATAATAGAAGCTCTATAACAGGGATGCTCTTTTATATATATACACGGGGCATGTTAGGAGGACACAAGGGACATCCTTTGATAATATGACGATTTATCCATCTAGTTATACTGACATGCCCACATAGGATTAGATTAATAGATTGAACATTATATCACCTAAGGATGTTCTAAGGGTACCCATTGGATGCCCGCAAAATGTTTCTCAAATGTACGTATATTATACGCATTTATACATATATATACGTGTGCATCCCATTTCATTAGAGGAAAAACATTATAAGGAATAAGGATCATTCCATGAACTATGAGCCCATGAAGCTTGAATTAACTGTATTAAGGTCTCTGAGTATCTGATCCCCCATTTGCAGAAAGACCTGTAATGTACAGTGGAAATCCTGCATCAGCATGGGGAAACTTCAGACTCCCTCAGCAGGTGAAAATTAACTGTCCTTCTTCGCCCATTCGATCGTGCTTAGTTTAGTCGATCTCTGGTTCTCGATCCAAGTCCGGCACCTTTGTTATGTGCTTTTTGTTGTTTTTCTTTTCCCGTTTCTTCAGTTAATGTTCGCTTTGCAGATGGATTTCTTGGCCGAACTTCAGCGGGCAATGCACGGATATAACGCCACCATATCGAAGACATGAGATTTGCATGCATGGCTTAGACAAGACAATGATGGATCTTAATGTTTTGAGATCTTTTGATATGCTTGAAATG
>JAOVVI020014331.1:0-11544 GCA_028571085.2 Nepenthes alata | reverse complement strand
GCCCACTTAGTTTCCGGTCAACAATAATTACAAAACCACATGATTGCCATTCAAACTGGCCTAACTACTACTCGTCAGACAAATTTGAATCTCGCAAATCGGGTTGCCATTTTAGAACTAGGGACTCACTTATCAAATGTTGAAAACTCTGATACATCTCATAATAAGACTCATCGACGAAGGCAAAATAGTCGAACCCCTTGTAGACACGACCATAGGCCTCGATCCTATGATCGAGAGCGGGATCCAGACATCCATCTCTTTAAAAATATCAAACTGGACGCCCCTATTTTTGACGGCTATTTGGACCCTCGAGTTTTTACTCAATGGGTCCGGGATATGGATCATTTTTTGAATGGTATGGCGTAGCTGAAGACAGGAGAGTTCAATTTGCTAGCATTAAGTTGAGCGGAAATTCTCAATTATATTGGAAAAGTATTGAGGACCTCCTTGTTAGACGTTAAGTAGCCCCTGTTGAGAGTTGAGCTGAAATGAAACGATGCCTTCAAGAGAAATACTCTCCCCACTCATACTGTAGCAACCTTCTAGATCAATGGAATGCCATTCGACGGCGTAATCGATCCGCAATTGAATATGTGGCTCAATTTGATGATTTTCGAATGAGATGCCACATCATTGAAGATGAAACCATAACGTTAAGGAGGTTCCGACAAGGATTATATGAGGACCTTAGGAGAGAACTTGTCATCTGTGGAGTTATCATATTGGACCATGCGTATAATTTGGTCTGAGACTTCGAATTAGTTAATAGGATATCGTATTGTCAATCAACATATTACACTCCTACTGCAACCTCTAAGTTTGTCGTAGGACCCCCTGCGTCCATCATTTCCCCTGCAAGGGAAGTTCAAGAGAAGGGTGTTGAAATTCCAAATAGAAATTCTCAATTACAGTGCCTCAATTGTAAAGGTTTTGGACATATTTCTTCTCAATGTCCAAGTAAAGCCTTATTAATTGATAGACAAGATGAGATAAATAAGGGACTCCTTGAAGAACAAATATATGAACCTAAGTTAGAGGAATTTGATAATTTAGATGGCAATGATATTGACACATTTGTGGGATGCCTCAAGACTAACTCTTTTAGTCTAAACTCCCAATCATCCGTCCCTAATAAGCCATTTCTAAGCATTATACGATGCACCTTGACGCACTCAACAGCGGCTGACGATTGGCGTCGTCACACTATTTTTCACACTTACATTAAGGTGATGCGAAGGCTTGCAAGATTATCGTGGATAGCGATAGTTGTATCAATGCGGTCTCCGCTAACACTATCTCTCATTTGGGGTTAAAAGCGGTCCCACACCCTAATCCATACAACGCCTCTTGGATTGATAAATCTTCTATATCTGTTTAAGAACGTTGTCCTGTACCCATTCAATTTTTAGAGTACAAAGATTACATTTGGTATGACATTATATCAATGGATGTGGGTTATGTCATTCTCGGGCGCCCTTAGTTATTCGACTTGGATGTCACAATTAAAGGTTGTTCTAATTCCTGTTCTTTTGTTCACAAAGGCAGCAAACTTCACATCCATCCTTTACCCCCAAAACCGATGCCTTTCAATGGAACAAAGGCTGTGGTAGAGACAAAAGGATTACATATTAGTAGTCTCACAACATGTGATCGTGTAGCCATCATCGAGCCTATTGTGTTTGTTGATATTGTTCTCGGAGCCTTTCCAAAACCATTAAGCCTTATCCCGATATCTCCACATGTTCGTACATTCATGTTAGCCATAATATTTGCACCACATCTTCATGACTTACAAATTGAGATCAGTACATATTTGTAAACAATTCATACCTCATGTCAATTTTACACTGATGTGCATAAAATCCATGTTGCCTTTTATATTGGAGGTTCTGTTATGGTTTAGATCATACCACAGCGGCACCTACATGGACCTGTTTCTATATTGCATACTTGTAGTGTTAGTCCATTTAAGATTTTATAGTGGCTCGGGTCAATTGCATCTGTTATTGATATTTTATTTCCTTTTGATACTACTTTCTATATTGATAATTTTTCTCGATTTTAACCCATCAGTTGATCCCTTTGACGTGCCCCCGACACACCACATATTGTATATCTACCTATTTCTACACACCTCTCCATTTTCCCGGCACGCAACGATAAAATTGATACTATTTTAGATGAGCAGCTTATGTCTCCCTGGGATGGAGCCGTTCAGCGCTTCCTTGTCAAATGGATTGGCCGGACAGAGCCCGAAATTGCTTGGATTGATCACAAGATACGCCACCAGTTTGATTCCGGTATATTGCCACTCTATCAGAGTCAGCAGTATTGTGCTTTTTCAGGCTGCAGTCCAATCCTTCCGGAGAGACCGGTCCTCCGTTAGCTTTTCGCCCCCCTTACACGAGTCTATCACCGTCGCCAAAGGGTTGCATAACCGCTCAGCTTGTGGTTGGAGGATTGATTATAAAAATTTAACTCGACGGGGTCGAGTTCTAGCCACCCGGGGAGAATTGATGCGGACATTCGAGACAGATATTTGCTTTGATTTGCCTTCCAAATTAAGTTTGATTTATTTCCATAGCAATTTTGATTATTAATTTAATTTGATTTGATTTTTATTTAGTAGAGATTTGATTTGATTTTTCATTTGATTTCTTTTCCACTTTTGAAGTTATTTGATTATGATTTTGTTTCTAATTTTCTTTGGTATCAGTTCTCTATATAAGAACCTCTATTTCTATTGAATGATTGAATTGATGACTGATGAATGAATGTTTGAGAAATTGATTGCAATTGAGCAATTGTGATTTCTTTTCCCCTCTTTCCCTTGGTTGCTTCTCCTTCTTGTCTCTACCCCTCTAGTCTCCCTTTCTTATCTCTACCCCTCTAATATCTCTTCTCTACTTTTTCCATTCCTCCCTACATCACAATCCAACATTCATTTCATTATTTATAAAACATTTGTCAGGATAACATAAATATTTAGTTACTGTTCGGATACTAAGATGACCAATAATTCTAATCCCATTCTCTCCGGATATCACTTCCTTCAATCCACTCTCCCTGTAAGTGGCTGAGCTGCTAATCTGATGGGGGGTTAGTGAAAAACAAAAATAAGAGTGAGATAAAAGCTCAATAAGATATATAATTTACATAATTTAACATATAATTTGCATTAAGATATATCGGAAGGAACAATAGATCAATTTCAGATGCATTACCAAAAATTTTTATAGCAAATATGCATAGGTTTCAAATTTCTCTTTTTAGTGTATAATCGAAATGTGCCATGTAAATTTTATATCCAAACATGTTATTCTTATGGACCAAGGGCCAATATAGCCTTGCCGATTAAGGAGCGGGTAATCCAAACTTGGATTATATTTGTTTTCACACAATTAAAAGCCTTACGCTACTATTTAAGACCCGTAGATGGGCTGTCATACATATTACCCTGTAGACGGGGCCGAGTGTCGCTTTCACCTGCGGATAATATGTTTGAACCTTAATTGCCATTATAATATACTAAGGCATGCCATAATATGCCATTGTCGTATTTCTTACTATGGTCTGATGTATAAACAAATGAAAATTTTACACAATTTCACATAATCTTTATATTTTCTTATTCCGGAGAAAATGTTCTTAATTCCTTAATAATTTGTAGAGTTTTCCTTTAAATTCCTTTTTCATGTAGTGTATAAACTCTATGCAGGAATTTATTTTCCCAATCCTAAGACATGTAGGGACAATTTTATTGCAAATTTAAAGACATGCAAAGCATATAAAACATTAGAATGACAATTCAGAATATACTTGAGTATTAGGGTAGAAACTAGTTGAGAAACATAATATATGTAATATACTTGAATATTAGGGTAGAAACTAGTTGAGAAATATAATATATGTAAAATAAGAGTGTAAATTTCATAAAGTTTACCGAGAAAAGAGGATGTGAACTCATGCATGTGAAGTACTAACGCTTTACATACGAAATTATAACATGCATGAATATTGAAACAAGGTATAAAGTTATATATGGTCAATATTGTGGAAAATTAGTTAGGAAATATAATGTATATGAAATAAGGGCATAAATTTTCATGAAACGTTCATGGAACAGGAATAGAATCACATGCATGTAAATTATAAACCCTTTAGCTCTGAAATTATGACACGCATGAGCATTTGGAACAAGAAATGTTCTAAGAAGTAGAAAGAATTCAGCAATAAAGGAAAGGAGGCTTGGGACGCACTTGCCTTAGTTTCAAATTTACCAAAATTTTGTTTGAAATCACTTTAATTGGTTTTCTCTAGCTTCTCCTCTCTCTCTCTCTTCTCCTCTTCTCATTCTCTCCTCTCTCAAAATCTAGCAGAAAATGATCGAAAATCAGTCGGACATGGCTTATATAGTAGGTTGGCCCACGTACACTCGTTAGGTGTGCGTCGGGCATGGTGGCTAAACTTTGTGGCGCATGAGCGTCATATCGGACGCACATCAGGCATTGACATACTGCCTCAACGCGCTCGAGTGCCCATCGTGAGTGCATCGAGCGTGAGCTAATTTGGAAAACATGCTTAAGCTAAGGTTAGGTGTTTGTCGGCACGACTTCTTTGCCCAAGACACGTATGTGCGCTTGTCGAGCACCGGTTAAACGTCCTTTAACTTGATGTGACCCTGTCCAAAATTGACTTTAGCCTAATTTTTTTTTTTCTTGGACCTCAACTTTAATTGATCACAATTAAGACTAAAATTCGAAACTTGTTCTTAACAACATTGCTGTCCTAGTAGACCTGCTGGTATAGTTTCTTCTCCAGCTCAGTCTTCTGCCTGGTTCTTTTGTCTAAGGATCTAGGTGAGTTTTCCTTGCTCTATGAGGGACTCAATTGTCCTCTGCAGAGTGATACATTCCTCTGTATCGTGCCTTGGGTGTATGTGGAAGCGATAGTATGTGCCCTTGTCCTGGGTCTTAAGGTTTTCATCATTCTTGGCCACTTAAGCGGCTTGTCATCTCAGATTTGCTTTAGTATGCTTGTCTGACTGCCGTTTAATGGGGTAAGGCCCTGCTGTGGCAGCAGAGGCCTAGGTATGAATTGCTCCAGTCTCAAGGGCAGCATCACTATGAACTGATCCTTCCGTCAGGGGGCTTTGCAAGCACCTCATGCTGCGGTTGTTGCCGCAACACGAACTGGTCCCCGCTTGAGTAGCGAAGATAGTTTGTCCTTGCCATTGGTACCTTTCTTTTCTTGTTAGTCCCTTGCCTCTTGGGGACTACCCTTTCATTCTGCTGGACTCTATTGATTTGCTGGCAGCGATGAATGCCCTTGCTTGTTCTTTATTCTGGAAAGCTGTTAGGTTCACACTCCAAGGTTGTCCTGAAGAAAAGTCCAGGGTCAATAGCCACTTTAGGAACTGAAACCTAGGCCTATTGGGCATACGCCTGTGTCTAACTGAGATCGTACAGACCTCTAGACTCACATGGGGGCCTCTTCTGAGTCCTTGGTTCTGCGCAGATTGGAGCAATGGGATTTGGCTTTTTTAGATGTTTCGATCTATGAGCCCCCTCTATAACCGGGGATTGGGATTGTTGTGGGAAGGGTGTCAGCCACGACCAATGGATTCCTGACCTCTGACCGAGCATTTTGATCATACTGGCCATTTTCTTTACCATCAATGTGGTACATGCTTTCTATGTATTGGGCTTTCTCTTCATTCTTCCAAAAGCTATCCTGAAGACAATTGAAAGCCATATTAGATGGTTCCTTTGGTATGGGTGGGTAGAAAATGAAACTTTTGCAACAGTCACAAGGATGTCTGCGTTCACAAAAATTAAGGAGGGTTGGGTCTAATGAACATGTTTGCTTGGAACGAGACACTTATATCTTGGCAGATGAGGTGACTTGATAGTAAAGATGAATCATCTATCCAGGAAAACTGAGATTGGATGTACAGACTATTTGATAGAAGCGTATGGACAGTGTGGCTACCTCAACTAGTTCTATGGAGTTCTGAGAAAACTATGAAGCTTTGGCCATTTCTTTAGCATTTTCCACTGGCCAAGGTGATGCTACCTTTTTATGGTCTTTTCAGTGTGCCTTTGAGCACGTTGATTGAGACTTTGAGGGGATGCGGGTCACAATGTACAGAACTCCAAATTTGCTCCAAGGTTTGCACCATTATTGGTTTCCCGTTCCTGAGACAGATTCATCTTTTTGCTACTGGATGTGTTTTGGAAATGATTTTTCTTCTTGCCAAGGCCATGCGTGTTCGCGAGGCATTTTGTAGTGGAAATCGGACCTTAGGTTGGTGGATGGCTCAAGAGATGGTGTTAATGCAATGGCTTGGATTGGTCTTCCCTTGCCTGAAAATGCTGCTTTGACTGAAGTGTCTGATGGACCCTGTATTGTTTTTCTGTATTTGTCTAGTGTTGTTGATTGTCTTCATTGTTTGTTTTGTTTGCATAGTCAGGTTTTGTTTTCTCCTGGTATTTGATGTTTCCGTTGCTTGGAGTATGCCCTAGCACCTTTCTCCCTGTCTTGATCTCAATATATGTCTTAGATCATGTTTTTGGAGTGTTTTTTTTTCCTATCTACAAATACCAATTTTTAATTACTTATCGAAAAATAAAAACTAACACACCCTACATCTGACTTGTAAGTGGTCTCAAAGGACTATAGTTTTTTCAGCTCTTCACTTAATCTCAAGTACCTGCATTGTACTCAAGACACCTAGACATGGCTTGAGACGTGGACTCTTCATCTGTTAAGAAATCTATGAAAACTTTCAAAGATAGCCAGTCTGACATTTGAATACATAAATAATACTCATATTCAAAGTCTGAATGAGAGTCTTGCTCCCGTAAGATAAGAGCACCAAGTTGATTATGATGGATAGGCAATTGTTGCATATGTAAATATGATTACTAGGATTGGCTGGATTAGGTAGGCATATAGTTACTCCTGATTCTTTCATTCCATAAATGAAGAAAGGCCTCAGGTGAAAATTGTCTTTTGAATACAATAATGTGTGAACTTCTAATCAAATGGAGGAGTTTAAAAAGGAGGCATTACAGTTTTATAATGCTCTAACCATGAATTCAACCTGAATATTACCTAGCATTACCCATTGTCATACATAAAGGGAAGCTTCTTGGTGAGCCGACCTTGTGCTTTTGTATTATATCAGAGGAAGTAAAGGCAGCAATATGGCCATACAACATTCTTCTCTTTTTAGTCCTGGAGTATAGTGAGGATGCTAGTTACAAGACAGATTTGATCACTTTCCATTTTGATAAGACCTTTGAGCCCAACCTGCTAAGCATCTATTCTTCATCACATTTATCATAGTGAATGTCCCATTGAATAGAAATTTTTTAGGTGAAAGGACTGAGGCAAAGGGCCCTATGCAACCATATATATTTATAATGTACATGAGTGACTTTTGAAGAAAATTCGGATTCTGAGTTATTAAGTTTGTTGTGTTGAACATCAGCCACCTTAAATCTGTTGATGACTTGCTTCTGTTCTTGGTATGGTGATTAATAATTGCTTTAAGCATCTCTTGGAGGCTTCCAGGCTGACTACCAATCCATAAATACACATTATTTTTACCCGGTTGAAGGAAGAGGACGAGCCTGATGTTCTTGGGGTGATGCAGTATACTGAAGTTCAGCCACCTATAAAGTATTTTGGGGTTCTTAGCAGTGTAACTCAAAAAAAAAAAAAAAAGGATTTAGGGGTTCTGCTGCTTCCGTAAGGTTGAATCTAGCTCATCTTAGGTCTTTTTGTGGGGAAATAACGGCACTAGAAACTCACTGGAACCGAATATTCCTTCTCTTATGCGGAAGATATGGCCACCCTACTGCTGCGCCTAAGTGTACTGAAGTAGCATATTATCTACCTAAAAGGAAGCTCAAGTCGCTCTTGGCTTCATATGGGAAGTTTCCCTGGACTGAGAATGAAACCCCATGAACAGAAAGCTAAAGAGTCTTGGGATTTAGTGTGTAACCGAAGAGGGAAGGGGGTGTTTGCTGTAAAGGATATATTCAATTGGAACAACACTGATATGCCAATAATCTTGTCGGATGTTTGAAAAAAGGGAGGCATTTGGTGGAGTCAGTGGACGCAAAGTGCTCATATGACAATATATTATACCTAATAATGTGAACACTACAGAAAGGGTAGAACTGCTCTTGGGCATAGATGAAGCTAAGGGGACTTTGGTCCTATTTGTCCTCAAGCAGTGCAGTTCTGGTCTGGCTGAAATGATGTGAATAACTTGTGCAAAGCTGTCAAATGCAGATGGCTAAAGCTCTAAGTCTGTTGCACAGAATCTGAATTCAAACTCAGAATTGAAACGTGTATTTCAATTATCACGTTGGAACTGAGTTGGGTAGGAATAATGGTTTTCCTTTGTGTTGCATCAATACAGTTTATAATTAATATTCTAGTTGTGGGTCAAAAATTAAAATACTTCAAACATGGGCGTCCATGCTTACAAGGATCGGTGTGATGACAGTTTAGCTTTGGCTCATAGGCATCTTACTTGGTGGTGAATAATTATAAAGTGAAATATGCTTGTGCGGGATTACAAATTTCAAGTGTGGTGTGGGTGTGTGGAAGTATGTTCATTGGTTGTTGAAATGTTGCCGGGGCTGTGTTTTTGGAAAGTCATCTTCGGTAATGTCATAGTTAAACCTATTCTTAACGGATGATATATCTGGAGGGGACATGTTCTTTACAAAGGACATGATATATCTGGCTGTATGAGGCACATCTCATGAAAAGAAATGAGTTCTTTATAAAGGAGCATGAATTTCATCCCTTGAAACTCTAAATACCTCAGCATTTCTAAATTTTAGTTGACCTAGATGCCCTCCATGTTAATCAATTTCTCCATCAGGTGTGGTAACTATTCTAATGAGAATCTGTATAATTTCTTACAATCCTAACTCTTAGGTTCCCTAAATGTTGATCCCATTTGCATGGTTTACAATACTTAAGCATTCTGGTGATCAAATAATTTTTTAAGATGGATTGATTTCTTATAGCCATATTGCATTTTAACTGATGGCTGCTTACTGGAGTCAATATTTTACCTCAATTGACTCCCCTCTTCTGAAAGTGCACGTTGTCTTATCTCTTTCAGTGAAAGGAATTTTTGTTTAGAATAATTTATTTGAGTACAAATGAATTTTAGGCCAGTTGTGAGTAATACATGAGAAGTGTTTGAACTAGTGGCCCTTTCACTTCATCTTCATAATATGGCCGTAGAGTTCATTATTATTGCACCGAGATGTTACATTCTCTCTTAATTGTTATACTTAAAGAATTTTTGAGGCTCTTGCTACTGCTTTTCAGATCATCTCTTTCAGTATTGACTATATTATGAATTAGCACTCTGATGGTTAATGTTTATACGTTTTAGGTTGGATTTTGCAATCTCATCAAGAGAACAAAGGACACTGTGAACGACCTGTGGGTTGCAGAAGCAACTGAAAATTCAACGTACCACCTTAATTATGATCACCAACATTGTTCTCACCTTAAGAATGCTTCTATTGCCGTCCAAAGATGGGCAGACAGTTCCAGCTTGGTATGCATTGTGAATGCTTTAATAATACTGATCGTGTTCACTTCTGGGGCTTACTATTATATGTTAATTATGTCTTCTATACTTCAAACAGATAATTGAGAAGCTTAGAAAGAAGGTCTTATTTATTGTTGGTGATTTAAATGGCTAGAATGCCGAATGATTTGTAAGTCACCACACAAGCATTCTTTTAAGTATTTATTGTAGGTTCTATTATGTCTATCAGACATTTTATGAGAGGTTGAGTTAGCTTTATCATCTCCATTGCAATTTGTATTTGATGGGTTTTCATTCTTCTATGTGGTGAATCCATGTAATTTGTTTTATGCTTTATACAAGGATGTCAATGCATATGAGGGAGGATACTCCAAAAGGGCATGATTTCTCTGTATCAGTGTGAGACGGTTTATACATATCCTTCATTTCTTTTCCAATTTTACCTCCTACATTGAAATTGTAGCCTTCATTTTGCAGGTGCTGCACCTGCTTTCCTCTTCCCCTCACCTCCTACTTTTCAGGACTGTAGGCCGAGTAGAAGTTTTTGAGGCAAAATCCGTGCAAGTCAGCCCATTGAAGATGTGGAAGAGTCATAAATTGTCAATCCGCATGCAATGGTCTATGCAATTGATTCTTTTGGAGAGCAGCTGATTGCCATGGAGTACACGGTATAGCATTCTCTATGGAGATCTTAAGGTTCTGAAGCAGCCAGTAAATCAGTTAGATTACCTTTCGCTTGTGTATTTGTAGTAACAATTTTGGACTAGTGATGCCTGGTGATTATTTTTTTTGTCTATTAAATGTGTAAATAAAAAGCCCTTGTGAATTTTGAGGCAAAACTACATTCTTTCCTTTCCAGACATTGGAAATACATGATGATTTGTTCATGCTTTTGTCATGGAAAATTTGGGGAAAAATATCTTGTGATGAATATCCACGGAAAGTACGTGGATGGAAAAAATTTCGGCATTCTTCTACTGTGGACTGCCTGCTGCTGTTGTTTGCAGGTGACATTGAAGGTCTTGATTTACTTGCACTATAATGTAAAAGAATAAGCAAACGTTGCATAATAACACTTGTTTAGGTTCATGCATTGTGGTTGTATGATATGATCGGTGTCAATATCTGACTAATAGTGGCCCTAGCAGTCTATCTACTGCTGCATATTTCCTTTCTGTGCCCATTTGGTGAGATGTCATTGAGTACAGTATTTAAAGAATGACAAGAAGAACAATATAACAAATTGCTTCCTGTTTAATGTACAAAAGGGTCTTTTCCATTGTCCATCAAATCAAGGATATGTTTAGAATCACACATAAAAATGATGCTTCCTGTTGTGCGCACACTGAGCGAAAGATGCGATTAATCAGACTCTTACCAGCATCGGTCATATTTGGGTGTGTTAGGATCTTGCGGATATTATTCTTTGTACTATCCTTATGGAATATCAGATTACTTATTGTGAGGTTGAATCTAGGATCTGTCATTCTTCATGGAGCTACTTGATTGTGCATGGTGCTAATGATGCCATGCGATGGTAGTTATGGAAATCTTGTAAATGTTGTGGGATCTCTTGGTGCTTCCATTGGGATATTGTTGGGGATTTTAATGTTTTATAAAACGAGAGATGATTGAAAGCCTCTTTGATGAGCCCACAAATCAGTCCTTTAATAATGGTGTTACGAGTTGTGATCTTTTTGATCTTTGTTACAATGGCCGCTACTTTAATTGGAATTATTGTAAGGATAGTGAAGCTTGTTTTACTAGAAAGTTAGATCATATTTTGGTTGATGGGGAATGATTGCTTTAATGGCTGACCGCATTTGCATGCCTTCTTCCTTCGAGTATCTCTAATCACTATCTGTGCTTAAGTTTGGAGGAGTGGTTGAATATGAAGTGAGATTGTTTTGAATTTCGATTAATGCAAGTCTAATTAATTATTATCTATA
>JAOVVI020014330.1:0-11545 GCA_028571085.2 Nepenthes alata | reverse complement strand
ACGTGACATCCAGGTACGAGGACTGAAGATCCCTCCCAGCAAGGCGACGTTGCAAGTAGCGGCTGAAAACTCCCTTAAGAAGTCCGAGAACTAAGGAGAGATTGATAGACCGCGGACTCTGCCAAACGTCAGAGTAGGCCATTAAAGGACGAGTATTTTCCCAATAGTCCGAGAATAAAAGCAAGACTGCAAAAAGTCCGCGTACTCTCCGAAAGATAAGGAAGTGTTGGGTTTCAATACCCGGGGTCCCTAAAAGTATGGCCGAAAGGAAAAGTCCAGTGCGAACATCCCAAATATTAGAGGCCCAGGAAGTCCAAGAAGTCAAAAGACGCTGCAAACAGCACGTGACATCCAGGTACGAGGACTGATGCCAAAATATAGCCAAAACAGCAATGTTTTCATATATGCCAAAACAGCACGAGTCGCTAGCCAGCGTGGAGATTTGCAATTGAACCCTCTGTTGACCGAGGACATAGCCTATGATCGAGTAGATATGTCCGAAGACTTACAATTGAATATATTTACCAAAGACTTACAATTGTGAACAAGAAGGTAGTTATGGCCGAGGTAAATGTTGTAGCAATGTTTGGCTATGTGTTCGATTTTGGGATGAGTTCCCTTGACCAAGTAGCTTCAAAGGTCCAAGGATGGGAGCATAATGGCTGAGGGCATTTTCATAGGGCTAAGCACTTGGTTATGCTTGTGGGATTCGATTATGTCTGCGGGTGCTGATCTTGGCTGATGGACAAAGTCTTCGATTTTGTTTTATTAATATGATTTTCATGACTTGCCTCATGTGTTCGAGGGATACCCTAACCTCTATATTCTACATCCAAGTTAGCAAAATACTTGGTGATATAATATAAATTTTATAAATTTTTATATTTTAATATAATTTTACTTACAAAAAAAATAATATTTATTTTCTAACTTATTCTTCAATTTATAATTATTTTAATTAGATTTTAGATTTAAACTTAAAAATTATTTTTTTATTTAACCTAAACTGACACTGGAAATAAATATACGTCAAGAAAAACTTCTCAACTGAAGCCAAAATATCAAAACTAGACTTTCAAAATCTAAAAATCAACTTGAATTTCACTATAATAACAACATTATTGGTTATTTCGTGAATGGGACGTGATGATCACTTGCTAGCCACATAGGACATTGGAGCCATGGTTACTTGACTTTAACATATTTTAAGGTTGCTAAAGTCCTTCAAAGATAAATTTGATGACCAAATCTACCAAGTTGAGATTCTTCACGCATAACTTTCAACCTTAAAGAGAAGGTCAAAAAGTAAGAAAGCCATCTCCACGGGAGCTACCAAAGTTGCCCATGGTCCGCAATGCATAAAATCAGTTTATTTCTTCCCGACGCAAAGATCGTCTCAACTGTAAGGTTAGGAAGGAAAACCGATAATAGCAAATGTTATGAACCCGAACTAAGTAGGTTGATTAAAATAATTTATTACAATTTAAAATCTTAAATAAATAATATTAACTCTCAAAAAATCGGATGTGACAAATCAAAATATACAATTTAATGAAATTAAATCCACACAAGACCTCATCGGACGACCGTCCAGACCAAATAAATATGACCTACTTTATAATCATCATAATAGAAGTAATCATTAAACCAAAATTTATGATCATACAAAGTATAATATCTAAATTATTTTTGAAATATAATCATAGGCTTGTACTCGGCCAATTCCATAATACAATCGTATCAATTGTCAAATTAAACCATAATAGAACCAAAACTCACCGTATCAGACGAATGACTGACAGATTACATTCTAACTCCTGCAATACATCCGAACCTTCTATTCTGAAGGAATAAAACAGAAAAATAAGCCAAATACCTGACAAGTATCATATTTAATAAAAAGGAGTCCAATAAATCAGAGGGAATGTCAAATGGATAAAAATTCAGTCAAATTACAGAATAAATTTAAATCATCGATAAAATAAATTAAACCAAAATCTAAGATTCAAAATTTAAATTTTAATGATAGTTTCGTACTCAAATCAAATATCCAAATCCAAATAAATGTCTAAATTTTAAAAACAGTCATTGTTGGGACGTATATATATATATATATATATAATAAAGGTGATCCGGACCAATTTTAAAGCCGATATCGATCCGAGTTTAAATCTAAGTTTGAGTCCAAGTTCAAGGCCCGATCAGCTTGTAATTTACGACAAAATCTAATAGTCGGATGATCCAATAATGTGCGCAAAAGCCGAAGAGCACCGTGTCAAATATTCCAATAGTCCGGATCAAAATATATAGTCAATATTATTTGTACGATGCATACCAAAGCTCAGCCATGGGCAAAATCGACGAAACTTAAATCCAAGTCTAAAAATTCATATCCAAATCAAAATTTAATACCAATCAATGCGAAAATATAAATTATGGACCAAATATGAATTCTGATTATTTAAAAACTAGTTTGAGAAAGGTTACACATAATCTCTGTAACCTTAGAATAAAATTTATGTACTATATACCTATAGATAAGGTTGCTCATTATATTTTATCACCCACGACTTTGCGTGTATTTTTCAAGCTTATCGGATATATTAGGACGTCTGAATATATTCTAAGGTCAAGTCAAATTATCAAAATGGGAAGGGTCAATACTCCAAGCTTTTCCTACAAGTGAAAAGAGATTTGTAAATAATAAAATAATCTTTCCAACGAAAGCTGGCCAGAATTTAATAATCTAAATTTAAATGTAGTGACCATAACCAGGCACGTGTATGTAAAAATGCACTGTCAATACAAGTTTTGTGTACATTTTTGTTACACATACTGATATAAAAATATATATTATATATATTTTTTATATTTTATATTTTTATTTTCTTTTATTCTAAAATTTAAACCGATATTCGGGTGATAATATGGGCGCACCTCGAGTGTCATCCCGACTGATCCTAATGTTAGTTCAAATTTTATAATATATACTTAATTTTTTTTACGCCTAAAATACCTAAAATCACAATTGATATTAAATTAATCCAAATAAAATTTGAGATATTATATTTTTTTCTCCTTACAAAAATTTTATCCTCAAAATTTATACATCTTAATCTTAACCTCAAATATCATATAATGAGAAATTTTTAAAAAAATATATCATATAATAAGGATATTCTTTCAACGATATTTTTTCTCTTCTCAAACCACTTCATCGATTGAGTAATTCATCAAATATCTGATCCTCAATAGTAGATAATTTCTATTCCAAAATATGGAATGAAGCTTTAACACAACATAAATTCTCGTCAATAAATGATAATTTCGATCCAATCACATTCGAATAATCATTCACATATTTCTCATACAAATAACATTGGGCATATCGTGTCCATACATCAAATTCAGAGAAAAGGTCAATATGCAGATCGCCTCTCTGACCTACCGAGCACTTGGAAGATTCTGACGAACCTCATCTTCAAATTACCCGATGACCTCCAACTCAAAATACTTCTCTTCAAGGTGTTTCGATAAACATCCAGCCATCCATATCAAACTTCAAATCAGACTGCAAATCCGGTCTCCTGCTTGAAGCCTCAAATCACATCTTGTGATAAATAACCAAAAGTCTACACACTTTTACTGCGCTACTCTGATTGATCATCTGCCTCCGATCAAAATCAGAAGCTTCAGAATCAAATTATCTTATAATTTTCTCATCTCGACAACATGCCAATAATGAATCTCGAGAATGACATCCTGAAATATAAATCTCAAGGCTTCTTCTTCTGCCCGACTTTATCTTTAGGCACGGATATATCTTGCCACACAAGCCACAACCTTATGCTTTATATTTTGCATGCTTACCTCGATGCATGATCAACATTGCTATCAAATTATTCCTCCATTCCATAAGGTGGAGAATCTTTGATATTCCCTTCAAATTTGGACAAATCCAAACTCAATATAACTACTAACAACCTCATTTGCTTCCAAACTTTTATCCAATCAACGATACTCAAACGAGAAAATTCTTGCGAACATGCCTCCTCTCAAACATGCAAAGGGAAAACACTAGTGCAGAATGTCCGAGATTGCCTACGATCGCTTTCAACTTTAATGTAGCTCATCCAAAAGGGCTTCATTTCAGATCTTCTCAAAAGTTACTCCCGCAGATGAAAATTTCGTTCAGAATCCAATCCTAGTAGCAAAGAGGAAATTCTTCTGACCTAGTCTTCCCAATGGCGTATTTGCCATAGCACTTCACACAAAAATCCTCCAAACTCTGTTGCATCCTCGACTTTTCTTTGAATAATGCGCCCGACCATACTAAATCCATACATGTCAAAATCTTTCTTAGGAGCATTACTGAACATAGATAAACTTTCTGATTCATCAAGGATCGATAAAATCAACAACTATGACAATCTATTCTTCAATTTCTGAAAACCTTTCTCACAAGTATCACTTCAATTAAATAAAAATCGCTCCTATTCCAAGGCGCCAACAATACTACAATCCTTGAGAAATATTCAACAAAACTCCCATCATAACCGACCAGATTCAAAATAACTCCATACTCCCGAGACATAAGCCGGTCTTTTTAAATTCGCCACAGCTCCCATCTTCTTCGAATTGTAAATATCATCTTAACAAGAATATGACCCAAAATAATGCCTTCTCTAACCATACTTTTCATTCCTAAAAAATTTTCAGCTAAATTAGAGCATTATTGATAAGGCCATTATAACTAACCCAAAAACCGTCAAAAGTTCCAATCGATAATATCCATAAAAGACGCCAAAATATTTGACAACCCAAATGACTATCAAAACTTTGCAACCGTCACACATTGACTTGAAAGCTATCTTATACACATTCTCCCACTTAATTCACAATAAAGGATACCTCAAGTACAATTTGATCTAAGAGAAAACTCACATTTTTTTAAATAGATCCAATAAATCCTTGATATTTAACAACTGATACATATCTAATTTTTAAATAATCAAAACATAAACCCATCGATCCAACTTTATTTACCAGAGAATATTGAAGCACTCCATGCCAAGACACTTGGCCGAACAAAATCCTTCTCAACCGATTTTACAATTGTTGTCTCAATTTCTTTATCTCAGACAAGACTACTCCATACAGAACTTTCAGAGTAGGCATCAAATTAAGCACAATATTGATAATAGATTCGATCCATCGATCAGCAAACAATCCAGACCAATCCTCAGAAAATACCTTCGAACTTGGAGATGATCAAAATTTCTTCAATAGTCAAGTAATAGCTCCTAGATGTGACCATATGTGCCAAATATGCTTAACACTCAGCTCTTAACATATAACTCATTACACCAAGATCAACTCTAAAACCTTCTTATTAATTCTTCATTGAAACTCATAAGACTCATATCCTGAATGCAGAATAGAATAGACTTACCAAAATCGTCTTTCATGATAAAGGATCCGACTCTAACTTCATGAGCTATATATGTAAGATTCTTTACTGAAACCATCTAACTCATATCCGGACGTCTCGAATCAAGATGCCTAAAATTTGAATGATCCATTGACAAATGGCCTATCTGGCTGCAATTGAAGCAGACTCCATTTCTGACAAAGTAAACTCGTCTCACGAATTTCTTCTCGCTAAACTCACAAACTGACCTTACAAACTCATATTTTGGAAAGAAGACTTTGTTTCACCTCACTTTTCTTTAGCTTATTCTCTGAAGGATAAACAAATTCATCCTTCGAGTTCTAACTAATATGTTCTAATTTCTTCTGGAATTACTTCTCAAGACTACTCCTACTCGATCAATAATAAGTTTAGCGTCTAAATGACACAAACTACTTTCAGATTGAATCTTGAAGTCCTCAACTACTATCATCCTTTAACAAATCTTTTAAATTCTTTAACCTCTCCTGAGCATTACTTTAGAAGATCGAACCATAAACTCTTTATCCTTCGATTCTTCAACAATAAAAGATTTACAGGGACGACTATCCACCCGATCATAGCGACGAGTGGGAATGGATAATCTTCAGACTTTCTCTCGCTCCAACTGTAAATTCAGACTTCCACACGATCAGCATCATTACTGCCAACGAAATTAGACTTGTATTTTATTGTCCTGTCTTCAAAGGTTATTTCAACTTGAGGTCGGGGAGAAAACCCTAGAGTGACGAAACCTTCAGTACACTCTAGATTCTAGGTGCCATTCCAACATAAAGGAAGGTCATGAGTATGCTTCAAATCTTTCTAGCAAGGCATATACGAGGTAGATCTTTCATTTATCCAAAGTTGAAGACTTTCCTCAATGTTAAGAGTCTCACCTCCATGACTAAGGTGGAGAAACAAATTAAAAAGATAGAGTAGTATGGTTTTTGAGAAAATTCAATTGGTCAGACAACCCGACTGAGTTGTAACCAATTTTTCTCTGAGATAAAAAGGGATAGGCTTTTCTTTAAGTTTAAAATGCCAATGCTAGATGTATGACAGAAGTATTGATATAATAGATCACTTGGACAACTTCCATACCCTACTTGGCTTTCACAATTTGGTGGATGCAGTATTATGTTTCTATTTTTCTTTAATTTTAATGGGAGATGTAAGAATTTAGTTCTATAAGTTAGTATCAAATTCTATTGGAACCTTTTAGTAATAAGATGGCCAATTTTTATCCTATTTTGCCTCTAGTTTGAGGAAGAAAAAGCAACCCTTGCATTTGACTAGGGTTATGCAAGCTCTTGATGAGAGTCTAAAGCATTTCTTTGCTTGATTTAATGCTGAAACCAAAGGCAACTCAAAGCCAGTTGATGAGGTGGAGCTAAATGCATACATGATAACTACTCAATTGGCCAACTTTTTCAAATTGTGGGTTCAATAGAACTGTAAAATATTTTTGGAGCTAGACCTTATTACCAAGGTCTACGTAGCGACAAAGGAAACAAATGATACCAAAAGGCCAGAGCACCCAAGCTATGAACAACATTCGAGGCAAATAGGAGGTGGCAAGAGGAGAAACAACAGCAACTATCTTGCTCAGGACTATTAGAAGCAATAGAGAACCTAGCTAATTCTCACCAAAATTTGAAGGTGTTATACTCACGCTTCTCAATAATACCTAGATAAACATTCTAATGCATATCCAAAAGAAATTTTTTTTTATAATGGCCTAAATCTGCCATGAAACTAAACTGCCTCTACTATTAATCTTCAGAGCATAGTACTAAAATTATCGGACACTTTAGAATAATATTGAGACTCTAATCCAAAAACGGTGTCTCTAAAAATATCTATGAAACCCTAAGGCTACCCTAAATAAAGGAGAGTATAACAAAGAGAGGTCCAAGTGGCTACGTAATCGAGTAGTGGTTGAGGTCATCAATATTGTCTCCACAATACTCGTTGTGAGACAATTCAAAAACATCCAGATGAAGCTTATTCTAAAATGAGGCCAATGATAGGGGTAGTGAAAGATGTCCTTAGCTTTAAGGATGATAACATGACACATATGATCATCTCCCATTGTAATCATTTTATTGTATCCATACTCATTTCATACGAAAGTAAGAGTTATCAATTAAATTGAGTTATTATTAATAATAGAAACTTAAAAAATATTCACTATTTTAATACATTCGTAAAGCTAGGATTAAAATATAATCAAATAGAATAATCAAATAGACGATTATCTTAGCCCGATAGCAAGCCAATCCATGTTAAGGGGATCATATGTTTAAAAGTTATGATGGAAATGTATTCTAAGATGGCCTCCCATCCATAAATATTTTTGGTAGTAGATCTCCCCTTAGTTTATAACACTATATTGAGGTGATTGTGCCTAATGATATTCAAATAGTCATCTCCATCCTGCATCTTAAGATAAACTTTTTGATACATACAAGGCTAGAGAAGTTAAAGGAGTCTGGATTATTAGATAGAGTTGTTATTTAACATAAATTAATGGCCTAACTCTACCACAACCGATAGAAGAATTTGACAAATAGGATGAGGCCTCTATTCAGTAGGTCCAACTTGGTGAGTCAACACGTTGGATCCCTTTAAACTCAATAGATCAAGACAAATACGTCCAAATCAGATCTTCCTTGGACCAAGATCTAAAGCAAAGATTGATAGACATTTTGTAGAGCAATATCGATGTCTTCGGTTGAACACCGGTAGACATGCCAAGGATTTTGATGGAGATAATGATCCACAAGTTGAGCATCATCTCTGAAAGCAAGCTTGTCAACTAGAAAAGACAAAACTATTTCGTAGAAAAATCTCGGTTGTTAAAGGAGAGGTCAAAATATTAATTGGCATTGGCTTCATAAAAGAGGTTACTTCAAGATGATAGTCAATCAAGTATTGACTAATTTTAAAATTGTCAGTCCAAAAACTAAAAAATATCTTTGCATGGCCTAGGCTCTCTTGTCTTTTCTTAACAGATTTGTGATAATCAATATTTCTAAAAGGAATAATTAGAAAATTGATCGTCTTTCTAAGATGGCTACATCAGGTTGTTTAGAATAATATGCACAAGATATATACAAGATTCTCGAAAGACCTAGCATAAAGGAGCGGGATGAAATTCTCTAAGTGTCAGACAAGACGACATAAATGAACTTTTATGTAAAATGCCTTCAAGATGGAACACTGTGGAATGATCTAGTGGAGGCTAAGTGGATTGTAAAAACTGCAAGTAGGTATACTATGGTGGATAGATCACTATACATAATGGCTATTTAATACTCTATATGCATTGTCTAAGTTCAACGGAAGTCAACTATGACCTCAGATTGGTACAACAATGTATTTATAGAGCACATATGAGATGAAAGAATCTAGCTTTTAAAGTCATGAGATAGGTTAGTATTGGAAAATCATGAAGAAAGACGACATGAAATTCATTAAGAAATATGACAGTTGTTAGATCTATAACAGCACCCCAATGTAACAATACACGAAGCTCCAAGTTTTGCAGGCCCCTGACCATTTGTGTAATAGGATCTGGAATATGTCAATTTCTTTTGACTACTAGCCAATAAAAATTTATAATCGTTGTAATTGATTACTTCACTAAATGAGTAGATACATCCCCATTGGCAAAGATTATTGAATAGAATGTAACAAAATTATTATGCCAGATCATCATCTGCAAAATTGGAATATCGAAAGCCATAGTCATAGATAACGATACTCAATTCTCGAGTAAGAGATTTACTAAATACAACCAAGCTCTGGGCATTTGATTAATCCACATATCAATCTTATACCCACAGATAAAAAGGTAAGTAGAGATAACCAATTGGACAATTATTAATGATTTAAAGACCAAGTTAAACAAGGCTAGAGGTACATGGCTAAACAAGCTATTCTTTGTGCTCTCGTATTAGTCCAAGGAAAGCATTTCGGGAGACACCTTTCAATTTATTCTTTAGAATGGAAGTAGTGATTCCAATGAAGATAGGTTTGCCAAGCTTCCTGGTAGAAAACTTCACATTATAGCCACATTTTCAATTCCCGAGACAGAGTTTAGAATTTTTAGAGGAAGTGAGAGATGCAGTCCTCATTCAAATGCGACCTATCAGCAAAGAATTGCCCAATATTACATTTAGAAGGTGAAGGCACGACCACTTGATATTGACAATGTGGTGTTAAGAAACATCGAAGCCACAGGACAACTTCTACACAAGATTAAGCTATCCCCAACATGGGCTGAAATGTTCATAGCATCCATAATTCTCTAAAATGGGACTTATAAGCTACGCAGTCAAACTAGAAAGCTAGTCCCAAGCACTTGTAACATCTTTCATCTTAAAAAGTTTTGCTAGCAAAAATATCAACCTAGGAGCTTATAGGTATTCCCTACCCTACACTTTCGTTTGCATGAACAATCTAAAATTTTCAAACATTTATCAATAAAATAATATCTTATCCATGTTTGCAGGCACGTATGCATAATTGAACTATCATATGTATATTAATTTTGCCACGATTGATCATGAGTCAGACAATTAATTTCAACATACTATTTGTTAAAATATGTCAACCCTCAAGGGTGTTATAGTGTAGGCTCAAGGATATTACACGACTCCAAGCATAGTCATACAACCAAAGCATTTTAAGGCTTGGGAGCTTGAGACCAAAACATTCAAAGACTTTTGAAAGATCAATTATCAAGCAGATTGGGATCCTCCGATACTAAATTATAAATATAGTCATCTAATTATTTAAACCTTAAGGACACTACATGCAAGTAAGTGACGAGGGACCCCTTGGTGGGACTCATATGGTCAGTTATATAGTTAATGATTATTGTCCTCTATTATCAGGAATGATAGTACAGTGACTTAGTTGAGAATTAATTTAGTAATCACTTAATCAACGAACCAAAATTTATACACATTGGGGATAGACTCCATGGTTTACATTCACAGACGAGAATTATTTTTGGTTAGATCATGGTTCAAGCAATTCAAAAAATATACACTAATATAAAAGTTACATTATGGTTTACAAATTTATAGAGTTGCATTATAAACCAAGGGACAAGAGATTCAATTGGGTTCCTTTGACTAAGAGGAATCCAATTATGTGTAACGGATTACGTCTTAAATCCTATCATTAATCATAATTATAAATAATTATCTTTTAATTATTATTTTTACTGTTTATACATTCAATTCACCGTTCGGACGTGAATTTTCACGTTAATATCATGACCGATCATAATTAAATAATACATTATTATGCACAGTATCCAAATCAAATGCCACGTCATCGGTGGCTCCGATACTGACCCAAAATACACTAAGTTGAATATTAATGAGGAAAGATACCTATTCAATACCGGAATCAACATATAAAAATTTACAAAAGTAATAAATATCCATGAACCTAACCAAACTAAATTAAAATCATCAACAATAACAGATTGATACCAAACCTTGAATATACAATCCTCAAAATATAATATAAAATCACATTGGATCCTAAATTGATACAACCTACTGTTCAAACTTAAAATATCAACTAAAACGCATCATTTTATTCATTCATAAGCTACTACAGCACAACCGACACATTAACTAATACCAAATACCATACAACATCATTCTAGGTATCTAAATGTCATCCAATAACTATATACATCACAATTCAACATCTAGAACTGAAAATTAAACTAAGATACATCCATTAAATATATTAAATATTATCCGAAAGTATAAACAAATAGAAATCATCTATTGGAGCATAAACTAAAACTCTACGAGCTTCACTCTCGTTCATGTAATAGGTATTCATACATCTCATTTGATGAGGTTAATAAAATAGTAAGGGAGTGAGTTAGAAGTTCAGTAAGATACATAATATATTAATGAATATGCATACTTTATATTTAAAATATATCGAAAGGAATAGAGATCATAATCAGATATAATGACATAAACTTGTGTTGGAAAAATTTATATAATGTATTTTTAAATTTTTTATCTTATTCTTTCTTAATCTTGCCATAAAATA
>JAOVVI020014329.1:0-11545 GCA_028571085.2 Nepenthes alata | reverse complement strand
TATACCACCTTGTCAATGGGCTTTGACCATATTATCAAGCTAAATATTTCACTTTAGATTTTTGGGTTATTACAGAAAGGGTCGTGCCACGTAGGATAATATTCCACATCGGCTTTGGAATGGGGAAACGATTCTCATAAAGGTGCTTGGTATCCCTTTGCCTTGTGGATGCGTGTTGAGAAAATTATGAGGGCTTACAGGCCCAAAGCGGATAGTATCCACAATGGGCCCTGATGGAATCAGAGACAGGGCCGTGTAATGTTAGGCATTGTCCCACATCGGCTTTGGAAAGGGGAACGATTTTATTAAAGGCGTGGGGTATCCCTTTCCCTAGTGGATGCATTTGGAGGAAAATCATGAGGGCTTCCATGCCTAAAGCGGACAACATCCACGATGGTCCCCGATGGTGTCAAAGATAGGGCCATGCAATGTAGGGCAATGTCTCACATTGACTTTGGAAAGGTAGAACGATTCGCTTAAAGGCAATGGGTAACTCTTTTTCAGGTGGACGCATTTTAAGAAAAATTGTGAGGCCTTCTAGGCCCAAAGCAGACAGTATCCATGATGGTCCATGATGGTATCAGAGACAGGGCCATGCCATGTAGGGCGATGTCCAACATCGGCTTTAGAAAGGTAATGATTCGCTTAAAGGTGCTGGGTGTCCCTTTCCTCATGGGCACATTTGGAGGAAATCCGTGAGGGCTTCCAGGCCCAAAGCGGACAGTATCCAAAACGGTATTTGATGGTATTAGAGAAAGGGTCGTGCCACGTAGGATAATATTTCATATCGGCTTTGGAAAGGGGGAACGATTTACTTAAAGGTGCTAGGTATCCCTTTCCCTTGTGGATGCGTTTTGAGAAAAATCGTGAGGGCTTACAGGCCCAAAGCGGACAGTATCCACAATGGGCCCTAATGGAATCAAAGACAGGGCCGTGCATTGTAGGCCAATGTCCCACATCGGCTTTGGAAAGGGCAACCATTCGCTTAAAGGCGCCGAGTATCTCTTTCCCTAGTGAACGCGTTTTGAAGAAAATTAAGACGTATTCTAGGCCCAAAGAAGACAGTATTCACAATGGTCCCTGATGGTATCAGAAACAGGGTCAAGCCATGTAGGGCAATGTCCCACATCGACTTTGGAAAGGGGGAATGAATCGCTTAAAGGCGATGGGTATCCATTTCCCTGGTGAACACGTTTTGAGGAAAACCGTGAGGGTATAAAGGCCCAAAGTAGACAGTATCCACGATGGTCCCTTATGGAACCAGCATGGCCGTGGCATGTAGGGTAATGTGCCGCATCGGCTTTGGAAAGGGGAAACATGTCGCTTAAAGGCGTTGGGTGTCCCTTTCCCTAGTGGACGTATTTTGAGAAAAACCGTGAGAGCTTCCAGGCCTAAAGCAGACAGTATCCGCAATGGTTCCTAATCTAATAAGAGACAGGGCTGTGCAATGTAGGGCAATGTCCCACATCGGCTTTGGTAGGGGGAACAATTCCCTTAAAGGCATTGGGTATCTCTTTCCCTGCTAGACGCGTTTGGAGAAAAATCGTGAGGGCTTCAAGCCCCAAAGAGGATAGTATCCATGATGGTCCATGATGGTATCAAAGATAGGGCCGTACCATATAGGGCAATGTCCCACGTCGGCTTTGGAAAGGCGGAATGATTCGCTTAAAGGCACTGGGTAACCCTTTTCTTGGTGGATGCATTTTGAGAAAAATCGTGAGGGCTTCCAGGCCCAAAGCAGACAGCATCCACGATGGTCCATGATGGTATCAGAGACAGGGCCGTACAATGTAGGGCAATGCCCACATCGGCTTTGGATAGCGGAATGATTCGCTTAAAGGCGCTGGGTATCCCTTTCTCTGGTGGATGCAATTTGAGAAAAATTGTTAGGTATTCCAGGCCCAAAGCAGACTGTTTTCATAATGGTCCCCGATGGTATCAAAGAAAGGGTTGTGCCCTGTAGGGCAATGTCCCACATCGGCTTCGGAAAGGGGGAATGCTTCGCTGAAAGGCGCTAGGTATCCCTTTCCCTAGTGGATGTGTTTTGAGAAAAATCGTGAGGGCTTCCTGGCACATAGCGGACTGTATCCACAATAGCCCCTGATGGAATCATAGATAGGGCCGTGCCATGTAGGACAATGTCCCACATCGGCTTTGGAAAGGGAAACGATTCGCTTAAAGACGCTGGGTATCCCTCTCCCTAGTGGATGCATTTTGAGGAAAACCGTGGGGGCGTCCTTGCCCAAAGTGGACAAAATCCATAATAGTCCCTGATGGAATCAGAGACAGGACCGTGCCATGTTGGGCAATGTCCCACATCAGCTTTAGAAAGGGAAATAATTCACTTAAAGGCGTTGGGTATCCCTTTCCCTGGTGAACGCGTTTGGAAGAAAACCGTGATGGCTTTCAGTCCCAAAGTGGACAATATCCACGATGGTTCCTGATAGTATCAGAGATAGGGCCGTGCCATGTAGGGCAATGTCTAACATCGGCTTTAGAAAGGGGAACGATTTACTTAAAGGCGCTGCATATCCCTTTTCCTGGTGGACGCATTTTGAGGAAAATTATTAGGTATTCCAGGCCCAAAGTGGACAGTATCTATAATGGTCCCTTATGGTATCAGAGACAGGGCCGTGCCATGTAGGGCAATGTCCCACATCGACTTTAGAAAGGGGAACGATTAGCTTAAAGGCACCTGGTATCCCTTTCCTCATGTACGCGTTTCAAGGAAAACCATGAGGGCTTCCAAGCCCAAAGCGGATAGTATCCACAATGGTCCCTGATGGTATCAGAGAAGGGCCGTGCCATGTAGGGCAATGTCCCACGTTGACTTTGGAAAGGGGAACGTTTCGCTTAAAGGTGCTAGGTACCTCTTTCTGTGGTGGATGTAATTTGAAAAAAATCGTGAGTGCTTCCAGGGTTAAAGCGGACAGTATCAACAATGGTCTCTGATGGAATCAGAGACAGGGCCGTGCAATATAGGTCAATATCCCACATCGGCTTTGGAAAGGGGAACAATTCGCTTAAAGGCGCTGGGTATTAATTTCCCTGGTGGACACGTTTAGAGGAATTCCATGAGGGCTTCCGAGCCCAAAGCGGACAGTATCCACGATAGTCCCAGATGGTATCAAAGACAGGGCTGTGCCATGTAGGGAAATGTCCCACATCGGCTTTAGAAAGGAGGAATGATTCGCTCAAAGGCGCTCGGTAACCCTTTTCCTGGTGGACGCATTTTGCTAGAAATCGTGAGTGCTTCCAGGCCCAAAGCAGACAGTATCAACGATGGTCCCTAATGGTATTAGAGACAGGGTCGTGCCATGTAGAGCAAAGTCCCACATCGACTTTTGAAAGGGGAATGATTTGCTTAAAGGCGCTAGGTATACCTTTCCCTGGTGGACGTATTTTGAGGAAAACCGTGAGGACTTTCAGGCCTAAAGCGGACAGTATCAACAATGGTCCCTGATGGAATAAGTGGCAGAGCCGTGCAATGTAGGGCAATGTCCCAAATCAGCTTTGGAAAGGGGAACGATTCGCTTAAATGCGCTGGGTATCCCTTTCCCTGATGGACGCATTTCGAGAAAAACTGTGAGGGCATCAAGGCCCAAAGCGGACAGTATCCACGATGGTCCATGATGGTATCAAAGATAGGGTCGTGCCATGTAGGGCAATTCCCCACATCGGCTTTGGAAAGGCGGAACGATTCGCTTAAAGGCGGCGGGTAACCCTTTTTTGGTGGATGCATTTTGAGAAAAATTGTGAGGGCTTCTAGGCCATAAGAATACAGTATCTTTGATGGTCCTTGATGGTATCAGAGATAGGGCCGTGCCATGTAGGGTAATGTCCCACATCGGCTTTGAAAAGGGCAACCATTTGCTTAAAGGCACTGGGTATCCCTTTCCCTAGTGGACGCATTTTAAGGAAAATCAAGAGGTATTCCAGGCCCAAAGCGGACAGTATTCACAATGGTCCTTGATGGTATCAGAGACAGAGTCAAGCCATGTAGGGTAATATCCCACATCGACTTCAAAAGGGGGGAACAAATCGCTTAAAGGTGCTGGGTATCTATTTTTTGGGTGGACACATTTTGAGGAAACCATGAGGGTTTAAAGGCCCAAAGCAGACAGTATCCACGATGATCCCTGATGGTAATAGAGAAATGGCCGTGGCATGTATGGTAATGTCCCACATCAGCTTTGGAAAGGGAAAACGAGTCGCTTAAAGGGGCTGGGTGTCCCTTTCCCTGGTGTATGCATTTTGAGGAAAATAGTGAGAGCTTACAGGCCCAAAGCAGATAGTATCCACAATGGTCTCTGATTGAATAAGAGGTAGGGCCGTGCAATGTAGGGCAATGTCCCACATCAGCTTTAGAAAGGGAAACGATTCACTTAAAGGTGCTAGGTATTCCTTTCGCTGGTGGACGTATTTGGAGAAAAACCTGAGGGCTTCAAGGCCCAAAGTGGACAGTATCTACGATAGTCTATGATGGTAGCAAAGATAGGGCTGTACCATGTAGAGCAATGTCACACATCGGCTTTGGAAAGGAAAAACGATTCTCTTAAAAGCGCTGGGTAACCCTTTTCCTGGTGGACGGGTTTTGAGGAAATTCTTGAGGGCTTCCAGATCCAAAGCAGATAGTTTCTATGATGGTCCCTGACGGTATCAGAGACAGGGCTGTGCCATGTATGGTAATGTCCAACATCGGATTTGAAAAGATGAACAATTTGCTTAAAGGCACTGGGTATCCCTTTTCCTGGTGGACGCAATTTGAGGAAAATCGTTAGGTATTTCAGGCCCAAATCGAAAAGTTTTCACAATGGTACCTGATGTTATCAGAGATAGGATCGTGCCATGTAGGACAATGTCCCACATCGGTTTCAGAAAGGGGGAATTATTCGCTTAAAGGCGCTGGGTATCCCTTTCCCTCGTGGACGTATTTTGAGAAAAATCGTGAGTGCTTCCTTGCCCAAAGCGGACAGTATCCACAATAGCCCCTGATGGAATCATAGACAGGGCTGTGCCATGTTGAGAATGTCCCACATCAGATTTGGAAAGGGGAACAATTTGCTTAAAGGCAGTGGGTATCCCTTTCCCTGGTGGACGCGTTTTGAGAAAAATCGTGAGCGCTTCTAGGCCCAAAGCGGACAGTTGCCACGATTGTCCCTGATGGTACCAGAGACATGGTCGTGGCATGTAGGGTAATACCCTGCATCGACTTTGGAAAGGGGAATGATTCGGTTAATGGTGCTGGGTATCCCTTTCCCTGGTGGATGGATTTTGAGGAAAATTGTTAGGTATTCCAGGCCCAAAGCAGACAGTATCTATAGTGGACCCTGATGGTATCAGAGACAGGGCCGTGCCATGTAGGGTAATATCCCACATCAGCTTTAAAAAGGGAAACAATTAGCTTAAAGGCACCGGGTATCCCTTTCCTCATGGATGAATTTTGAGGAAAACTTTGAGGGCTTCCAGACCCAAATTGGATAGTATCCACCATGGTCCCTGATGGTATCAGAGACAGGGCCGTGCCGTGTAGGGTAATGTCCCACATCGACTTTGGAAAGGGGAAACGATTCGCTTAAAGGCACTGGGTATCTCCTTCCCTGGTGGATGCATTTTGAGGAAAATCGTGAGGGCTTCCAGGCCCAAAGCGGATAGTATCTACAATGGTCTCTGATGGAATCACAGACAGAGCCCTGTAATATAGGGCAATATCCCACATCGGTTTTGGAAAGGGGAATGATTTTCTTGAAGGTGCTGGGTATCGCTTTCTCTGGTGGACGCGTTTGGAGGAAAACTGTGAGGGCTTCCTGGCCCAAAGCGGATAGTATCCACGATGGTCCCATTTGGTATCAAAGATGGGGACGTGCCTTGTAGGGAAAAGTTCCACATGGGCTTTGGAAAGGCGGAATGATTCGCTTAAAGGCACTAGGTAACCCTTTTATAGGTGGACACGTTTTGAGAAAAATTGTGAGGGCTTCCAAGCCCAAAGCGGATAATATCAACAATGGTCTCTGATGGACTCAGAGATAGGGCCGTGCAATGTAGGACAATATCCCACATCGACTTTGGAAAGGGGAACGATTCACTTAAAGGCGCTAGGTTTCGCTTTCCCTGGAGGACGCTTTTGGAGAAAAACCATGAGGGCTTACAGGCCTAAAGCGGACAGTATCCACGATGGTCCCAGATGGTATCAAAGAAAGGGTCGTGCCATGTAGGAAAATGTCTCACATTGGCTTTGGAAAGGCGGAATGATTCGCTTAAAGGCGCTGGGTAACCATTTTCCTAGTGGACGCGTTTTGAGGAAAATCATGAGGGTTTCCAAGCCCAAAGTGGACAATATCCACGATGGTCCCGGATGGTATCAAAGACAGGGCCGTGCCATGTAGGGCAATGTCGCACATCGGATTTGGAAAGGGGAACAACTCGCTTAAAGGAGCTAGATATTCCTTTCCCTGGTGAACGCAATTTGAGGAAAATCATTAGGTATTCCAGGCCCAAAGCAAACAATTTTCATAATTGTACCTGATGGTATCATAGACTGGGTCGTGCCATGTAGGGAAATATCCCACATCTGTTTCGGAAAGGGGGAACGATTCGCTTAAAGGCGCTGGGTTTCCCTTTCCCTGGTGGACGTATTTTGAGGAAAACCGTGATGGCTTCCTTGGCCAAAGCAGATAGTATCCACAATAGCCCCTGATGGAATCATAGAAAGGACCGTGCCATGCAGGGCAATGTCCCACATCGGCATTGGAAAGGGGAACGATTTGCTTAAAGGCGCTGGGTATCCATTTTCTCGGTCGACGCGTTTGGAAGAAAACAATGAGGACTTCCAGGTCCAAAGTGGACAGTATCCACGATGGTCCCTGATAATATTAGAGATAGGGCGGTGCCATGTAGGGCAATTTCCTACATCGGCTTTAGAAAGGGGGACGATTCGCTTAAAGGCGCTGGATATCCGTTTTCCTGGTGGATGTGTTTTGAGAAAAATCGTTAGGTATTCCTGGCCAAAAGTGGCCAGTACCTATAATGGTCCCTGATGGTATCAGAGACAGGGTCGTGTCATGTAGAAAAATATTCCACATCGGCTTTGGAAAGGCAAAATGATTCACTTAAATGTGATGGGTAACCCTTTTCATGGTGGACACGTTTTGAGAAAAATCGTGAGGGCTTCCAAGCCCAAAGCAGAAAATATCAACGATGGTCCTTGATGAAATCAGAGACATGGCTGTGCCATGTAGGGCAATGTCCCACATCGACTATGGAAAGGGGAACGATTCGCTTAAAGGCGCTAGGTATCCCTTTCCCTGGTGGACGCATTTTGAGGAAAATTATGAGGGCTTCTAGGCCCAAAGTGGACAGTATCCATAATAGTCCCTGATGGAATAAGAGGTAGGGCCTGCAATGTAGGGCAATGTCCCACATCGGCTTTGGAAAGGGAACGATTCGCTTAAAGGTGATGGGTATCCCTTTCCCTGGTGGATGCGTTTGGAGAAAACTCGTAAGGGCTCCAAGGCAAAAATCGGACAGTATCTACGATGGTCCATGATGGTATCAAAGAAGCACCGTGCCATGTAGGGAAATGCCCCACATCAACTTTGGAAAGGCGGAACAATTCGCTTAAACACGCCGAGTAACCCTTTTCCTGGTGGACACATTTTAAAGAAAATCGTGAGGGATTCCAATCCCAAAGAAGACAGTATCCATGATGGTCCCTGATGGTATCAGAGACAGGGCCGTGCCATGTAGGGCAATGTCCGACAATAACTTTGGAAAGGAGAACGATTCGCTTAAAGGTGCTGGGTATCCCATCCTTGGTGGACGCGTTTTGAAGAAAATTGTCAGGTACTTCAGGCTCAATGCGGGCAGTATTCACAATGGTCCCTGATGGTATCTGAGACAGGGTCGTGCCATGTAGGGCAATGTCCCACAACGGCTTTGAAAAAGGGGAACCATTTACTTAAAGGCACTGGGTATCCCTTTACTTGGTGGATGCATTTTGAGGAAAACCGTGATGGCTTCCTGGCCCAAAGCAGAGAGTATCCACAACTGTCCCTGATGGAATCAGAGACAGGGTCGTGCCATGTAGGCCAACGTCCCACAACGGCTTTGAAAAGGGAAACGATTCGCTTAAAGGCGATGGGTATCCCTTTCCCTGGTTGACATATTTGGAATAAAACTGTGAGGCCTTCCTGGCCCAAAGCGGACAGTATCAACGATGGTCCCGGATGGTATCAGAGACAGGGTAGTGCCATGTAGGGCAATGTTCCACAACGGCTTTAGAAAGGGGAACGATTCACTTAAAGGCGTTGGGTATCCGTTTCCCCGGTGGACGCATTTTGAAGAAAATCGTGAGGCATTCCTGGCCTAAAGCAGACAGTATTCATAGTGGTCCCTGATGGTATCAGAGACAGGGTCGTGCAGTGTAGGGCAAAGTCCCTCATTGGCTTCTGAAAGGGGGAACGATTTGCTTAAAGGCGCTGGGTATCCCTTTCCCTGGTGGACGCATTTTGAGGAAAACCATGAGGGCTTCTTGGCCCGAAGTGGACTGTATCCATAATAGTCCCTGATGAAATCAGAGACAGCGCTGTGCCATGTTGGGCAATGTCCCACATCTTCTTTAGAAAGGGTAATGATTTGCTTAAAGGCGCTGGGTATCCCTTTCCCTGGTGGTCACATTTTGAGGAAAATCGTGAGGTATTCCAGGCCCAAAGTGGACAGTATTCACAATGATCTCTGATGGTATCAGAGACAGGGTTGTGCCATATAAGGCAATGTCCCACATCGGCTTCAGAAAGGAGGAATGATTCACTTAAAGGTGCTAGGTATCCCTTTCCCTAGTGGGCGCATTTTAAGGAAAACCGTGAGGGCTTCCTTGCCCAAAGTGGACAGTATCCACAATAGTCCCTGATGGTAACAGAGAAAGGACCGCGCCATGTAGGGCAATGTCCCACATTCACTTAAAGGCACTGGGTATCCCTTTCCCTGGTGGATGCGTTTGGAAAAAAACTGTGAGGACTTCCATGCCCAAGGCAGACAGTATCCATGATGGTCCCGATGGTATCAGAGATAGGGTCGTGCCATGTAGTGCAATGTCTCACATCGGCTTTAGAAAGGGAACGATTCGCTTAAAGGCGCTAGGTATCCCTTTCCCTATTAGACGTGTTTTGAGAAAAATCGTTAGGTATTCCAGGTGCAAAGCGGTTAATATTATCAATGGTCCCAGATGGTATCAAAGACAGGGTCGTGCAATGTAGGAAATGTCTCACATCGACTTTGCAAAGGGGAATGATTTGCTTAAAGGCACTGGGTATCCCTTTCCCCTGTGGATGCGTTTGGAAGAAAACTGTGAGGGCTTCAATGCCCAAAGCGGACAGTATCCACGATGGTCCCTGATGGTATCAGAGATAGGGCAATGCCATGTAGAAAAATGTCCCACATCGGCTTTAGAAAGGAGAAACGATTTACTTAAAGGTGCTGGGTAACCCTTTTCTTGGTCGATGCATTTTGTGGAAAATCGCGAGGGCTTCCATGGCCAAAGCAGATAGCATCCACGATGGTTCCTGATTGTATCAGAGACTGGACCGTGCCACGTAGGGCAATGTCCGACATCGGCTTTGGAAAGGGGAACGATTTGCTTAAGGGCGCTGGGTATCCTGTTCCTGGTGGACGCATTTTGAGGAAAATTGTGAGGTATTCCAGGCCCAATGTGGATAGTACTAACAATGGTCCCTGATTGTATTAGAGACAGGATTGTGCCATTTAGGGCAATGTCCCACATCTGCTTCAGAAAGGGGGAATGATTCGCTTAAAGGCACTGGGTATCCCTTTTCCTGGTGGACGTATTTTGAGGAAAATCGTGAGGTCTTCCGGGTCCAAAGTGGACAGTATCCATGATGGTCCCCGATGGTATCAGAGACATGGTCGTGGCATGTAGGGTAATTTCCCGCATCGGCTTTGGAAAGGGGAAATGATTCGGTTAAAGGCGCTGGGTATCCCTTTCCTTGATGGATATATTTTGAGAAACATCGTGCAGGCTTACAGGCCCAAAGTGGACAGTATCCACAACGGTCCCTAATAGAATAAGAGATAGGGTCGTGCCATGTAGGAAATGTCCCACATCTGCTTTGGAAAGGCGAATGATTCGCTTAAAGGCGCTGGGTATCCCTTTCCGTGGTGGACGCATTTTGAGAAAAATCATGAAGTATTCTAGGCCAAAAGTAGATAGTATTTACAATGGTCCTTGATGGTATCAGAAATAGGGTCGTGCCACGTAGGGCAATGTCCCACTTGGCTTTAGATAGGGGAACGATTTGCATAAAGGCGCTAGATATCCCTTTCCCTGTTAGACACATTTTGAGAAAAATTGTGAGGTATTCCAGGCCCAAAGCGGACAGTATTAACAATGGTCGCTGATAATATTAAAGACAGGGTCGTGCCCAGTAGGGCTAGTTCCCACATCAGCTTTGGAAAGGAGAACGATTCACTTAAAGGCGCTGGGTATCCCTTTCCCTGGTGGACACATTTGGAGGAAAACTGTGAGGGCTTCAAGGCCCGAAGCGGATAGTATCAAACACAGGGCCGTGCCATGTAGGACAATATCACACATCAGCTTTGGAAAGGCAGAACGATTCGCTTAAAGGAGCTGGGTTTTCCTTTTTGTGGTGGATGCGTTTTGAGGAAAATCGTGAGGTATTCCTGGCCCAAAGCGGATAGTATTCACAATGGTCCCTGATGGTATCAGAGACAGGGTGATGCTATGTAGGGAAATGTCTCACATAGGCTTCGGAAAGGGAGAATGATTCGCTTAGAATCGCCGGGTATCCCTTTCCTTGGTGGTCACGTTTTGACAAAAATAGTGCCATGTAGGGAATTATCCCACATCTGCTTTGGAATGGTGAACAATTAGCTTAAAGGCAACGGGTATCCCTTTCTTTGTGTACGCATTTTGAGGAAAACCGTGGGGGCTTCCAGGCCCAAAGCGGATAGTATCCACGATGGTCCCTGATGGTATCAGAGACAGGGCCGAGCCATGTAGGGTAATGTCCCACATCGACTTTGGAAAGGTGGAACAATTCACTTAAAGGCACCGGGTATCTCCTTCCCTGGTGGATGTATTTTGAGAAAAATTGTGAGGGCTTCCAGCCCCAAAGTGGACATTATCCACAATGGTCTCTGATAGAATTAGAGACAGGGTCGTGTAATGTAGGGCAATATCCCACATCGGCTTTGGAAAGGGGAACGATTCGCTTAAAGGCGCTGGGTATCGCTTTCCCTGGTGGACGCGTTTGGAGGAAAATCGTGAGGGCTTCTAGGCCCAAAGCGGACAGTATCCACAATGGTCCCAGATGGTATCAAAGACAGGGCCGTGCCTTGTAGGCAAATTTCCCACACGGGCTTTGAAAAGACGGAATGATTCGCTTAAAGGCGCTGGGTAACCTTTTTCCTGGTGGACACGATTTGAGGAAAATCGTGAGGGCTTCTAAGCCCAAAGTGGACAATATCAACAATGGTTCCTGATGGAATCAGAGACAGGGCCGTGTAATGT
>JAOVVI020014328.1:0-11545 GCA_028571085.2 Nepenthes alata | reverse complement strand
AAAATTCTATAATAAATATAGAATATAAAAAATCCTATAATAAGATATAATATTTGCAGAAGATCTAATGGGCATACTACTTATATGCCTACCATCAATTTATTTTATATAAATATATTAATATTAATAAATAAATAAATAAGATAGAATATTATCTAAAAAAATCCTATAATGATTAAAGGGTACTCCCTCACTAGATTTGAAGCACAGCCATTGAAAAATCATAAACGTCGAACTAAATATTGGCTCTGAAATTACTGGCCAAAAAAATCATATCGCAGAATTCTAAACTCCCACATCGAGAAAACGAAAAGGGATGAGGCAGGACCGCGCTATAAAAACACAAGAATTAGACAATGCAGAGCATACCTTTCTCGGCCTTTTGGCTAAGATCAAGTGTAGTATCTGTTCTTATCAGTTTAATATCTGATACGTGGACCATCGGTCCACATGATATTAAATTAATTTTTTAAGGGGGAGGGCGCAACACGGTAGCTTGCTGCCGGGGTCCTCAAGCGTCGCCCATGCGTTGCACTACTGCAAGGGCCTGGCGCGCTCCTACAATTCAGTGATAACAATTACTCAGAGCCTGTAATCTCGCCCCTCGAGATATACTGGGTTCTCAAGTGCGGGTCGATGAAGTAGCAGCGGCTTCTAAAATATAGAGATTATGTAAAATTTGGTCTATAAAATAATCCTAATAATAATTATAATAATTGATTAAATATTTCATATTATGTGTTTTTCATAGGCCCAATTATGCAAAAGTTTTCCTAGTCATACATTATAAAAATAGAAGCCTCTTTTGAGGTGGCCATGAAAAAGGAGCCTATTTGGCTGGTCTATACATATATCAAAAATATGTAAATAGTCAATCTTATGCAGGGAACTGGGGGCCATTGAGAAAATCATTTGACCATATATAAGAATTTTTTTTATTTCACAGCTGATGGATAGAAAATGCTTTTTATGTATCTTACCTCATCATCCGAAGTTAAGCTTTTAGCTATCCAGGAGTAAAGCATCAAGTTTGTTTATCAACAGAACCTACATCTTCAATTTCATTAAATAGGGCTAGCGCGGGGAAGACTATCTTCAATTTTTACTTTGAATGAGAAGGCCTGCATGATTTAAGAAAAAATATATCCCCAAAAAGGACATTCTTCAGGCAGTATATCACTCTGATTAATAATCAAATTTTGTTTTTTCTCTCAAAATCAAAAGAAGAGAGAGCATTAAAATTTTATGCAAATACTAGGTAACATCGATTTCGTATTGAAGTTTTTATAAAATCCTAAAAAAACACCTCTTTACAAACAAAAAATAACCTGCACTGCTCTCGATATTTTAGTGGGTTGACTCTATTATAAGAGTCGATTCATAGCTTTCTTCAGATATTATGACATACGCAAAGCCTTCTTATTGTAATTAAGAGTAATCCTCCTTATTAGTTAACAAATGAACTTTCATCCGCAACTTTTGCCCACCTAAAATTTGCTCAGAATTCTTGTATTCAATGCTGATAGCTGGGGAGGAGATGTTGAAGTCAATTCTCAAGTGCTGCCTCCATTTTAAACCAAGAAGACCCGAAACAACCTGATCTTGATCGATTAAAAAAATTGTTGGTACACCAAAGAGATGAAGCTAGCATGCACCTATATTTAATCCACTAATCATAGATCATCATCATCCCAATGAAGGAAAATAAAACCAGTAATCTCAGCTAAAATCCAAAGCTAAATCTATGGAAAATTGGAGGCAGAATCACACACTAACCTGAAGCTGCAGCGGGAACGGATATTCAGTCCAGCTAAGCGCTTCAAAGCAACCCTCTGCGTCTCTTGTAGTCACCCACTGTCAGTGTCAGCAAATGCCTCTTACCATCATCCTCTGGAACTCGGAATCCGACAGTCGCTTCAACCCGCTGTTTCCGTGCCAAGAATGCTGCTGCTGCCCCAAGTGGGCCCCCAAACTTCTGTAGCCGGGCCAGTGAGATCGGAAGGTCAAAGTTGTGCAGAATATTAGACACTGTTCCTTGGTCCACCGGCGCACTTGTATCTACCAGCTTCCCTGCCCCGGCTGCAGCCTCCAAGGCCGCCTCTGTGGTGGCCATGCCAGCTTCTGCAGAGTTCTTAGTTCCATTGTTGCTGTCCGCACTGGCCAATTTAGCGGCATCACCACTACCAGCTGCTTCAACAGCTGAGGCCGCCGCCTCACCAACACCTTCCATCTTCGTGGCATAATAATTCCTAGACATCGTCCACCTCCTTGAAAAAGGATCATACCCAGCATCCCCGGCTTTTAATCGAGTGCTCACTTGTTTTGACACCGACGCAGTTCTGAAATTTTCGGCCCTGTTCTTTCTGTTCATTTCAGCAAGTCGGAGAGCCTTTTCATCCTTTTCTTGAGGCTGTTGGACTGCCTTCAGTTCCAGCAACTTGGCCGTGATCCTCTCAGCCTCTGCTTCATCATTCTTGTACCGTGCCACTTCCATCTCCCTCCTCAGCTTCTCCTTCTCAGCCGCGATGTTTAATGGCCTGGTTGAGACTGACTTCTTTTCCTGCAACATTTGCTTCACCATTGCTGCTGAATAAACAAAGTTGTTAATTTTTTCAATAGCCCCCTTTTTCTCCAAAACTTCTTTTCTGCTGGGCATACGGCCACCACTGTGATCCACCTCTTCGACCCACTGGTTGAATTCCTCCTTCGAAGGTAGAGAGTCAGAAATTCTGGCCATCTGCCACTGGGCTGCTGAGTTTGCACTGCCCCATACACAGTTCAAATACTTGGATGTGACCTTCTTCTCCAGCTCGTACAGTCGACTTGGATCCATCAACTCGACATTTTGGACAATGCATAGCCTGTATATATTTTGACCAGACTGCACTCCTATGCCTACCCTCACAAAGCATCCAGCAATCAGATCATCAAAAAATGGCTCCATAAACCATTTTCCCAATTTCGATCTCCTAATCGTAATGCCCTTTATATCTTCAAATGTCGGAATTTCAGCCTCAGGCTTAGACCTCTCTTCATCACTATAATCCATTCTCCCATCCCCTGTCGATCCGCCATCGTCACTCCGGATTTCACTTCCACTCTCGCTTGAGCCAATTGGACTAGAAGCAGCAAATCTTTTCCGGTTTATTGGCGAGTAAGTATGAGAACCTCGAATCCCAGTAGGTGTATTACTCAATCTCTGCTCAGCATCTGGATCCCGCTTCCTTCTTGCTCGCAACACATTCAAAGCATCAGCCTTTGCAGGTGTCTTATCAGCAAATCTGGCTGATGTGCGCAAGCCACGAGAAGAAACAGGAGTTGATGTTTCTTTTTCAGGTTGAGACTTTCTCTCCCTTGTCCATCTTGATTTCATTTGTTTCTGCAATTTCTTATCGTCTTTCTTTGAAGCTCTGTCCGACAGGATCAACTCACGTTCAAGTTCTGTCAACCGCGCAAGCTGTTGTCTGTCATCTTCATCCCAGTAAAGGTCACTGCCAACATCGGAGTCATCACTGCTATCAATCTGACGATTGAATCCATCTTGGTCTTCATCCTCATCATCTTGGCTTTCTATCGTTTTTGATCTTTTCTTCAAAGGAACATGAGATCTAGATGCCTTTCTACCAGTATAATCATGACAATCCTCTGGGTCATTATCCTTAGAATCACTAACACCACCAGGATATGAAACTGGATGCCAACATCTTGATGATCTATGTAAGTGCTTGTTTCTCCCCGATCCAGAAGTTCTCCCAGCAGCTTCCAGGAGTAGGTTTTCCAGGTCCGCCATATTTCTACATTAAAAGGTATAATATATTTTGCCAGTCAATTTAAAAATTTAAACGAGAAATGTGAAAGCAAAACAAACAGGAAACATTGAAGTACAACCACCCACCCAATAAAGGAGAGAAAAACCACCAACAAAACCAGAAGCATGCTGTACTCAAAAACGTCTAGATAGAAATGAATTAAGCATAAAGATGGAGCATTGATCTTTTATATTCCAGCACCTCAATGGTTTAGAACAGAATGAACAGGGGCTATGGACCGTACTCCTGGAGAGCAAAGCTATGCATTTTTCCTTCGTTTATTCTCCCAATTAAAGGAAACAATCATGCAATCTGGGGGACGAAAGAGTTTTTTTTTTTTTCTTTTTCTGCATTTGCTCAGTAGAACTGTGGGCAGATTTTAAATCTGCCCCATCTTTATCATCGTAAGATCTACCTAATAAGTTGCAATGCCCAGCTTTTAGCCCTGATGCTTACGGAAATGGATGTAGGCTTGCTGTGCTTCCACTTATGCTTACTCTTTCTCACAATAATGTTTCATTGTAGGATTTTGCGAACCCTTCCTTCGTCACTGATCGACTATACAGAACCCAAATCGGCAAGCCATCCAGGGGGGCCGTTCCCAAACACACTCGAAAACCTCAAAACCCTCCAACTCAATAACAACCACAGAATTACAGAAATGACCCTATTAAAGGTAATATAGTATCTCCTACGACAAGTATGGCTTCAGCTAAGCTTGTAATTGCTGTAGCTCCCAAAAAATCATCTGACTCCAGTGTAATACATATCCATTGGCCATGAGTACTTCGGGAAAAAGCAGGGCAACAAATGTCAAGCACAGGACGATGCCGCCCGTTTTCATTTCATGAGAGCCCCCAACAAAGGAAAGAATTGCAGGTAATAGCACGTTCTGCTTGTTATGACGAAGAAGGTACATCATGTATATCCATCAAAGTCACCCATGAGTGACTCCAGATTCAATATTATATCTTAACCAACTAATAAGACTTCAAAGTTTTAGCTTTCTTCATCAGTAAGGAATGGACTTAGCCCATATTCACTTCCATAAAGCTTTTTAAGGATCAATTGACTTCTTTATCTCGCTTCCTTACTCTTATCTCTAGTTCACCGATTTTGCCGACTTTGGTCCTAACATACCACCACTTAATATGGGGATCTCAATTAGTTCACATTAGACCAAAGTCCTTCCGCGTGATAACTCTACCAAAGGAGATCCTATTACAGGAATAACAAACTTACTCCATGCAAGGAAAATTTTGTTCTCCATAAATTGTTCAAACCCCTAGCTCAAGAGCCCTAATGAATTCCACTGAAATCAATGAGCTTCAGCAACGCCCAAGTACATTATAGTCAACAGAAGGTCCAAAGAAGAGGTAATTCCACAGAACAAAAAATATTCCGACTGACCAAACTAAACCAAACTACCAATGACAGTTTGAGATATGAATAGTTTGACTGCAGTTTAATTTTTTAACCAAACCTTGTTTTTTTGTTTTGTTGTAGTTTAAGAACTTAAACCCAACTAAATCAAATCAAACCAACCATACACACATACATTTATTTGTATAACAAATTGGACTTTCTTTTTTGTAACTAAAGATATATTGGTCATACTCATTTCTATTGTGCTTTCGAATCAACTTCCAATACAATTGGTTGAATTCTTGTATCTCTTTAAGAGTTCATTGTTACCCAAATTATTAGATATTATTTATTGTCAACATTGGCTACCTTTCAATCGAATTTCCATGATATTAGAAAAGCTTTGAATGATGTTAAAATGTTTTAAAAAAATTACATCAAATGCAATTTATTTTTCTAAATATTATACTTTAAAATTTTAATATATTTTTTTCTGATTATTTTTTTCTCATAGAAGTACTGCTGATCAAGATTGAATTTGATATGGAAGCATTTATTGATCGATGATTGGTTTTTCCACATAGAATGTTGTTTTTAACATCTTTAATATATATTTTTACTATATATTTTACATTGTTTTGGAGCATGCTTGAGTTTATTTACTTTGATTTTTGTGTATAACATATAAAATTGAATAAATAATTTTTAGACTAATGAGTCTAGTCTAAACCACACAGTGTCTAAACAAAACCAACCTATATATTGACGGTTTGGGCGACAAATCTCAACCAACAATTTGGTTTGGTTTGATAAAAATCCAAACCACAAAAAATGGTTTGGTTATAAATTATCTGCCAATCCACACCAAATCAATTCATGTTCACTCTTATTTCTACATAATGTGTTGTGGCCAAAAATGAAGACAATGCCAACTAGAAATGAAAAACATAAAAATCAAATTACATATAATTGTCATTGATTATTCCCATTTAGGATAGTTCATGAATTAAAGGTCAAACCCAAACAAGAAAAGTAAACCAGGAAAAATAAGAGGAAGAAAGGCATGAGCACAGATCACAAATAAGCGGATTCAAAAAATATCTAAACATTAATATATGGCAGCTAACACAAAGAGCAAGCAAACCCAACTTCGATTTAAGGATCCTAGGCCTAGTCAACTACCCGTCTCTCAAGTAGGGGCAGCAAATAACCTTACATCTACTTCAATCACAACGTAAATATTTAAAGACAAATATATGAAATATATTATGAGTTTCACAGCAAGATAAGTAGCTGAATAAATCAATTAAAACACAACATTGAATACCACACGTGACGGTAGATATGGGCTTCGATAATATGTAAATGTAATATACGGAATCCACCAGCGACTAGTCTCGCTATAGCGCTATGTGTACACCGCCACGTCGAGACTCTCTTTCGAAAGTGAGATCACCACCGGTTTTAAGAAGAGGGAAAGATCACTCCTGAAGCACTAACGTGCAATCGCTAGCTAAACTACAAGGGTTTGAGAGAGAGACTCATTAGCAGGCGCCTTACTAATAAGGGCCGATTGATATCAAGTAGGTATATCAGTAGCGGACGCATCTATTAAAAGTTGAGTGTACAATTTAAATAAGATAAATTGTTTCAAATTGAAATTAGTTAGTCTTAGTCATTGAGATGACACAAAATTGCAGCCAGAAAGGGAAATAGAACTGGGGACCCCTCTAGTGCTACTAAACTGTGATCCCAAGCTCGGGCTTGGAAGATGTAAGGGCAGCAGTTTATACTGCGACGTCTGCTCCATACCCTATATTGAGTTACTGCATGGTGTTAGAAGTCCGTATTATATTCCCTCCTATGGGTGGAATAGCGGACTTCCCTTGCGGATAGTAATGGAATTAGAAGTCCTTACTCAATTCCTTATCAGGAATTGCGGGCTTCCAATTTCCCATAGAATCTCCGGGGCTTTCCTAGCCACTATCGTTGTTTTTTTATCTTCTTTTTCTGAAAATAGGTTTGATTTGCTTCACTTATGAGAATTTCTACCGGTGGGGCAACTCACTAACTCCTTCTAGAACGCCTCTAGGGCTCTAAAAAATGAGTCCTTCAAACCCTGTACTCGTCTTGTCTATTCTGAAAGAAATGTATTCATGGGGTAGTCAATGTCGGCCTTACGAGTGAATTGCCTTACCTTAAAGAGACGTCGGACTGACCTTTGGCAACTTCCCATGAAGTAGTGCTTTGCTTTCGCCCTCGCATACGGAGTGGTCGATATAGTAGGTGGTCCAGTAATTACATTATCTGTACCCCTTCTACTATATCTCCCTTCTATTGGATATTTTAAATCAATCATTAATAACTGTATGTGCAAACTTGACTATTGTTATTGTTTTTATTGTTGTTATTATTGTTATTGTTATTCTTTAATTATCGGGATTACATCCCTCTTCCCTCCGGGGGTAGTTCCAGGTGTTCCCTCAATATGCCAATCCAAGGATTGGCTTCTAGTAATGGAATTAGAAGTCCTTACTCTATTCCTGATAGATATCTACTTTAAATATCTACTATAAATAGTTATTGATATAATTAAAGTATGCACGTACACTGTTAATTGATATAAATGGTATAGGGGAGGTAAGATAGAGCTGGTTATTCGCCCTCGCATACGGAGTGGACAGACCGGACAGAAGGGAACGAGGGAAGAAGACGGGGTTTATTAGAGCTCTTAGCCAAACATGGATAGTGCGGCAGTGGGACTGGGAACACCTGTGGAAGCTCCAACGGTCCGGATTGCTAGCTCCCGTTCATAGTTTTGCTATAGATGATACACAAGGAATCCTTTTATGGCGGTTCTTCCTTCTAATGACCGGCAGGCTTAATCACACTAAAGGGGTCCCCCACTTCCCTCTAGTGCTCTATCTCCTTCCTGCAGGGCACTCAAGCAGTTGATGGGAGCACCATGAACGTAATGCCCCAAGAAGGAAATCGACAATGAGCTACTTGTCCAACTATTCTAGCGCAGTTTGACCGGACCCGCGCTGACTTAGTTGATGAACACTGACCCAAATACCATTCGCACATGGCCAGATCTCGCAGAGAGTTTCTATGGAAGGGACCTCCCTACATACAAAGAGGAGAATTTTCTACCTACCCTCTGATAACTATTTTCCAGAGATCTTTAGCTATAAAGTTACTGATGCAATCCACTAAAAAAACTTAAATTGGAAGGACATAAAAGCTCATTCAGTCATTTAATTTAAGAAATGGTATCACGACATCAATAGACACATTCACAGACAGGCACTATAAGCTGCACATTGTCATTCAGAAACTTCAACTTTTATATACAGCTCACGTAGCTCTGGACATTTCAAAATCTGTAGCTTTGATAGCCTCAGAAGTTGGAACATTTTTCAAAATTCTATGCAGAAGGAAAATGAATTTGCAGTTACAGCACACAAGCTGAGTGTGTTGCAGAATTATTTGATTCGTGGTTGAGCCATAATGGGACATATATGCCTGAAGTCAACAAACAAATGTAACAGCATGATTTGATCTTTGAAACATTTTCACTGAGAGCACAGGGTGGTCAGCACCATCAATAGAAGTTTCAAATCAGCCGCATGCATATCATATCAGATTGTACAATGAATGCTTTATAAAGAATAGATCAAATTTCTAAAATGCCCATTCAAGTAGTCATCAAGCCCAAATCATTATGTCATGTTTCAATTTAAGCAAAACACCCCCTTAAGTGTCGGACAACGTTAAACCTTCCCTTCCCAGGCAGCCAGAACCTTTTGATGTAGCAGCAGATATATTACATGCCAATTACATGATCATTACGTACAATCACTGAAATATAAGTGAAATTACTCTCTTCAACCACAACTACAAATAATCCATTTAGCAAACAAATGGTCTCACTAAATAAAAAACTACAAATCATATGGGACATCAAATAATTGAATAGCTTTCTTCTCTTTCCTTCTTCACCCACCATCTCCGTCACTATGAACAACACTACCGATTATCTCCATCCAAATTTTAAGGAAATTTGTGATTTACATAACAATCAAACACACCCAATCTAGGTAAGTGAGGGATTAATGCTGACTGTAAGTTTAGGATGTGTTTGATCCAGTTCAAGCATGGACATTTAATTTGATTTGACCAATACTTGAAGATGTTTCCGATAATTTTCGCACGCAAAATTATAGATAGATCAATTCTAACATAGGATGATATATTTGATAGGATGGAAGCAGGGTTCTAATATTATATAGATGAAAACCCAATAGATTTCCCAACAAACTAAAACAGTGAGATACTTTCTAGATATATAAGCAATAAATGGATGTCACTATGTGGCCAATGAATGCAAATATGAAAGCACAAGACTCCTTGCTGTCACTATCATAAATTGATAAACTATGAATTATGAAATTCAACTCAATTCATGATACTAGATTTGCTACACTGAACGCATGAATAATCAACCTAACTAAAATTGAATACTGAAGCTCACTTCAATTTCCTGGTACAAAAAGTGTAAAAAAATAGCTTCTCAATAGGACTTCAAGGGAGATAAAAATTTTTAAGGGAAGAGATACAGCCCTGGTAAAAATTTATTCCCATTCATACACAACAACTGAAACAAGCTGGTCTAACAAAGATAAAGTGCAGTCTGCCCTTGCAAGTACTAAAAAGAATACACACATGTTACAAGTACAGAAAACTACTCACACTTCCAGCTGACAACAAGTGCACGTCACTTTTGAGTCATGGCCTTGCAATCACCTCATGTTCACATACTGCTGCAAGCTTGGTAATGTACCAACTCTGGTGTCCTCAGAAAAAAAAAAACAAAAAAAACAACTTAAATGACATTGAGCTACATCAAAACCCAATTAACTAGGCATGAAAAAACAACAGAGCCCTGGTCCTACTTCTAAGCATAATGATCAAAATTACAATCAGAGGCTTCACCCCACGTTGTCAGTAAAGGTTGAAGTCCAAGTATTCAGTAAATCAAGCAGAAAGGAAAATACTCTTTCTTGGTCCCTCTATTAACAATTGTTTTCCTGGGAACAAATATATATTTTCCCATAGATTATTTCGATTTTTACATAGAAGTAGATAGGCTATATTTGCGAGGTAGACTGCAAAACGAAACACATCTAATTTCGTCGCGAAGCAGGTTAAGATTCTGGTGGTGAACACCCCTCACCGTCCCCCCCCCCAAAAAAAAGAAACACACAAGAAAATAAGATAGAGAAGGTTTTAAGTATTGGGATAGGTCACTTCCTTGCAAGTGTCACATCTCGTGCACATGACCAAATTTTATGATTCGTTAGCCAGTTGCATGGAGCTTCACAATAGGCTCAGTTGATCCATACTTGAACGAATGAGGACTTTCACCAAAGATGATGTGCCATGCTTAGCATGCACATGAATAGCACACATTTGCTTGTAATAGTAGTAGCCTTGTGCGCATCCATAAAGAGCTCAGGTGTTGAATAACAGAAGTGATCGCACTCATGTGTGCTTGACATGATACTCATGCACCAATGCTTAATTTAGGAGCACCTAATGTGTGCTTGTTGGGCACTTTTGCACCACGGCCCCTTATATATTTCTTGACTTAATTTTTAGGCCATTAGATACAGGATTTCGAATGAGCAATTGAGTGTCAAAATAAAAAGAGAAAGACAAAGAATAAAGACAGAAATGAATAATAGAAAGATTTACTCATCCGTTTGGGTTTCGAATCATATTTCATTCTCCACCAATCTTCGATATATTGTTCTTAATATTGAGAAGAAGATTTTACCAATTGTTTTTCTTTTCATTTGCTTTTGTACTCTTTATTGTTTGGATCACTTATAACAAAGTGTTACATCGTTGTGTAATTGGAGTTTTTTAACCAATCTCATCATATAGTGATTATTTTACGGGCATTTTGTCCCACGGTTTTTCCCATCATTATCAGAGGGGCTTTTGACGTTAAATCTTGTGCCACATTATTGTAATTATTGTTTTGTATTGTACGTTATTGTATCAGCTCGTCGCGGGTTCAGGCAAAGGGTTCAATATCGATCCTTATAGAGATCAGTTGTTGGCTTTGTGAGTAAAGGACTGGTGACCGGAACCCAACACCAAGACAGAAAAGCCTAATGCAAATTTGGTTGGATTTTTTTCGTAAACCGATGACACAGGAAATTGTTGGAATATGATCACTCCCTTGTGAGTGATTTCAACAAACTAGTTTGTCATCGGGGTGCTTTAGCTGGTCAACGGATATTGACCGGCTGTAAGGCAAGGACAGTCAATGGAGTTTGACCAGTGGACGGCCAACTGAATCC